>NDXB01022219.1:0-11306 GCA_002631895.1 Agapornis roseicollis
ATCACCCCTGCACCCTATCACACATCATCCCTGCATCCCATCACACATCATCCCTGCATCCCAGCATTGCAGACATGCATCACCCCTGCACCCTATCACACATCATCCCTGCACCCCATCACACATCATCCCTGCATCCCAGCATTGCAGACATGCATCGCCCCTGCATCCCAGATACATCCCATCCTTACATCCAGGGATGATCTCTTCCGACCCAAACCATTCTGATTCTAAAAGCCAGGAATACCCTTTCAGTGCCATCTCTTCCCATAGGATTTGAGCACCCGCCCCTGGCAAATCCCCTCCGTCTTTTGGGAAGGGTTTTTAGCAGGACTTTTTACTTCATCCCTAATCCTGGAAGCAGCCTCACGGCTGCTCAGGGATGTAGCACACGGAATGCGGCCCCCCGGGCCCTGCGGGCTCCGGCCGGTGGGACCTCGAGGTGGCGGTGGCCCCGCGCCGCTGCTCCCGGGCTCTCGGCCGCTATCCCAGGAGCTTGGTGCGCTCGGAGCGAGGTGGAAGCCACCTTTCCGGGCGGTCTCCATGCACTGGGAAGGCTCCGGAGCGGGTTATCCAAGGAATTGCGGCTGCCCCATCCCTGGCAGGGCTCAAGGCCAGGTTGGACACAGGAGCTTGGAGCACCCTGCTCCAGTGGAAGGTGTCCTTAGATGAGCTTTAAGGTCCCCTCCCACCGGAACCGTTCCAGGATTCCATGTTTATTTCCCGAGCAGCCCAAGCAGACGCTGTTTACAAAAGCAGGAAAACTTTATTTAGAGTGGGAAACCTTGGGCAGCGGGAAGAGCCTGTCCATTGAACCGCCGACACCTCCCCTAGGCCGGAGCGCGCTCCCATGGGAAGCGCAGCTCATCCCACCTACCTCTCGGCAGCACTGGGAAGCCCACGGCAGCTGGTGCCATGGGGGAATGGAGGGGTTTAGGTTTCCTTCATCCATCTTCTCATCGCCTGCACTGAAAACATGGAACAATGTCCCCTCCGGAGACTTCCGCAGGAATGCTGCTAATGTCATCTGCGCAGGCACAGGGCATTGTTAAGGGAAGAGTCTTATTTCCCAGCTGGAATATTTTCATGTCCAAGTTTTACTTCCGTCTATGAAAGCTGGGAAATGACGTGATGCATCCGAGAGCCGGGCACGGGGCTGCGCTCGCTCACACCTCCCTCCTCAGCACGGTCATGGCGCAATTCCCACCAGGCTTCACCGCGCCGGGATGCTCCAAGCCTAGAACCATGGAATGGGTTGGGTTGGAAGTGACCTTAAAGCTCCTCCAGGTCCAAGCTTTCAGGGGCACCTTTGGCAAGAGCAGGTTCCTCAGGAGATGCAGGATCCAGCTTTGAATCCCGTTCTGGAAAAGCCTTTTTGGGTTGTGGCTCCCACGTTGGGTTTTCCCATGGGAAAGGCATCGTTCCCATGCTGCTCCTTCACTGCGGGACCTTTCCAGGTTGCATTTCGGGGGGTAAACTTGAACGGGAAAAAGCCACTAAAGGCCAGAGATTGAGCAAAGTGGGAATGAGAGGGGCTGGGAAAGGGATCCGAGGTGGGAAAGGTGCTGGTTTGGCTGCTCTTTGGGCAGGGTTTCTGCTCCGTGTCGAGGGATGGGCAAAGCAAATAGGAACAAACCTGAAAGAGAAACCAAATGAACAAAACCAGGGGGATTTCCTTCTGCAGCCCGAAACAGACCTGCAGATCCAGCCCTGTGCTTCCCAATGGGACCCAAGGACCATCCCTCCCACCAGGAACACGAAGGATGCTGCTGGGGATGCTCAAGCTGGACACCGACGTGCTCACAAGCAGCAGAGCTGGGGAGGAAGGTTTGTTTGAGCCCTTCCAGTGCATTTAACCCACTCCTGAAGCACCAGCTCCATGCTGTGTTTTCTGGTTATTCCATGTTTTTCCAAGCTTTCTATCATCCCATCCAACAAGGAGCTGCTCTCAGTCCCCAGGTGGCCAATGCAAGACTCCGAGCCCATCCAATAAAAGCCACCAGCATCCTCATCCTCCTTCCTTGTCCCTCCCCTCCCCATCAGTTTAAGCCACAATCTCCTAACTCTTTCATGGCTCTGCATCTTCCCAAGCACTTCCCAGCTGAGCAGTTCTGATCCCAGTGGAATTCATCCCAAGGAGCTCAGGGTTCTGCTTAGATTGAGAGTTTGAAGGGAGGGTTCCCTTCCTGCCTGCTCAGAGGCATTCCACTGTTGGAATCCTTGGCTTAAAATCCATAGGAATCCTTGGCTTAAAATCAGTATGAATCCTTGGCTTTAAATCCATAGGAATCCTTGGCTTTAAATCCATAGGAATCCTTGGCTTAAAATCCATAGGAATCCTTGGCTTAAAATCCATAGGAATCCTTGGCTTAAAATCAGTATGAATCCTTGGCTTTAAATCCATAGGAATCCTTGGCTTTAAATCCATAGGAATCCTTGGCTTAAAATCCATAGGAATCCTTGGCTTAAAATCCATAGGAATCCTTGGCTTAAAATCAGTATGAATCCTTGGCTTTAAATCCATAGGAATCCTTGGCTTTAAATCCATAGGAATCCTTGGCTTAAAATCCATAGGAATCCTTGGCTTAAAATCCATAGGAATCCTTGGCTTAAAATCAGTATGAATCCTTGGCTTTAAATCCATAGGAATCCTTGCCTTAAAATCCATAGGCATCCTTGGCTTAAATCAATAGGAATCCTTGGTCATTGGGATGCTGGGATGAGGCCGCAGGAGCATCAGCAATAAAGTCCCACTTCCTGCTCCTTTGACCAGTTCCCACCAGCATCACATCAACTCCCCGGGGACCTTCTGCACCGGTATCAGCCTTTCCCCTCCAAGCAGCAGCAGAGCTGGATCCTGTTTTCCTCCCCATTCCTCTCCCAGGAGGAGTTTTCCTCCTTTGGTTTAGAGGAGGAGGGAAACAAGCAGCCGGTACCAACCCGGACCACAGCACCACGAGCTTGAGCTGACCATGCCCCACGGTTGGCTCCTAAACCAGCCCAACCAGGGCTGTTTCCAGCTCTGACCTCTTCGTGCTGCTGCTTAAAGGGGAAACTGAGGCTTGGGAAGGCGAAATGAAGCCAAGCACAAGAAGTCCCCCAAGACTTAAAGGGAAGTCAGGATCCGAAGCTGGCTCCCAGGCGTCACTTCTGCCTTCGCCTCTCTCCGCACGGAGGAGTTGCTATTAATAACATCCACTCTGTTGTAACATAATCAAAACCATCCTCCCTCCATGTGCGAGCTCGTCCAGCGCCTCTGACCCTCCCTGCGGGACAAACTTCCCAAGATTTGCCTCCGAGCCCTTGGAAAGCTTCTTTGCGAAGGGAAAACCTGCCCTGGCCGCAGCATCGCGCGCCTCCTGGTCCATACGGGACCACCGCAGCGCAGCCGGGCATCGCTCCCGCAGCCAAGCCTGGATCCGAGCGCGGGGCTGCTCGGTCCAGCCCTCGGAAGAGTCATTTCCTGCCTCCGCTGGGACGCCTGGAGACATTCCCGAGCCGCAGCGCCCAGCACCGGCAGGCGACACCGGAACGTAGGATGACGAAGTTCTTCATGGCCGCGCTCCTGGTTCTTCATTTCTCCCTGGGTAAATGCCTTTCTCTGCTTTCCGGGGCTCCCAAGTTGATGCTTTCCCACTGCAAAGGGCTGGGATCGAGGTATTCCTGGGATGCTGCCTGGGATTCGGGCTGGGGTCCTGCAGGAGGAAAGGTGTTTGCTTGGGTGCTGCTCCAGTGGAAGGTGTCCCTGCCATAGGCAGGGGTTGGAACTGGAGGAGCCTGAAGGTCCCTTCCTACCCAACCCATTCCATGATTCCAGGGGTTGCCAGGGGCAATAGGAAAACCCATGGAGGAGCACACTGGAATTACTGGAAGTTATATAAAGGATGTGCTTGGGAGAACATGGTTTGTGCTTGATCATTAATGTTTTCCATACTGCATCCCTAATAATTCAATATACAGCTGGAAGCTATGAAAAGGGACAGATACAGGCAAGGGGGGGGGGGGGGGGGGGGAAAACCAAACCCAAGAGGATTTCCTGCAGTATTTGGGGGGCACTTGGGAGGAAAAGCATGGAACTGGGAGGGATGAGGCAGGAACCTGAAGTGAATGAGGGATGGACACACGTGCGGTCAAGTCCAGCTGCTGGGAATGGGAGGCACTGGGAAGCACCGGCTGAGGGGAACTGAACTGGAAGCTGCCAAGAGCCTTCCTCCTCCTCCTCCTCCTCCTCCTCCTCCACGAGGAGGAACTGAGCCAAATGTGAAACATCCGAGGGTTAAAAGCGGCCGCGGAGTGGGAATTCCAGATGGAAGCTCTTTGCCTCCATCCACCTCCTCTGTTATTCCTAGCGCGGCTCCAGTGTAAATACAAGAGCCAGCTTGGAATAACGTTCTCAGAGAGCTTTGGGCATGGGATAATGTGCCCCGAGGGCCGGAGCCAAGAGGGATGGAGGAATTGCGATGGGCAAGCGTGGGAAGGCGCAGGGGGTGGAAGGGCAGCTCCGGGATGAGATTCCCTGAAAGCTTGGGAATTGTGGCTGTGTGTGACAGGAGGCCCCCAGTGCAAGAGGGACGTGGAGCTGCTGGAGCGAGGCCAGAGGAGGCCGTGGAGATGCGATAGGGGCTGGAGCAGCTCTATGGAGCTGGGCTGGTCCAGCCTGGCCATTGCCCCCTTCCTCCTCAAGGCACGGTTGCGCTCAGCTCCACCTCAGCAGGCTCAGGATGGGTCTGTGCTCCGCAGGGAGCTCTGCATCCTCATCATGATCCAGCTTTGATATCCCCAGAGCCAACTGCGCAATCCAAGCATCCCTTCCTGGGAATGGCAGCCTTGCTGCTCCTCTGCTGGCCAAGTGCCCTCTTTGTTCCGTGCTATTCCTGCATGGACAGAGCCACAAACCCCATGTGCGAGGCACAAAGCAACCTCTGTGCTCCCTCTGGCTTTGGAGCTCCATTAGGATTCCCTGCACCGTGCTGTAGGTGTGAAGGCTCTGATGGAATCATGGGCCATTGGGAATCCATTATCCATGTGAAGCCGCTCTGCTCACATTGTGGATGACGAACCCTTCGTTCTCTGCTTGGTTTTAGGGAATGCTGAGCTGGAAAGAGAAGAGGATATCTCAGAGTTCTTATATGACTACGCATCTCAATTCAGTGAGAGATCCTTGTCTTTGGGGTGCCATTGGGTGGGCTTTGGTCGTTTTATGCAAGCTGCATGCGCAAACTGGGATAAAACCAACAGGAATGATGCTGGGAAGGCTCCATCCAGCCTCCCCCAGGCTTTGCCCTCGTAAACTTATGCAATGGCAGGGAAAAGGCACCGAATCGAACCCTGTGCAATTCCAAACAGGCACTGAGGTCATCCCATTCCCCCCCTCCCCACACTGCCTCCAGCACCCTCAGGCTTGGCTTCAAGCCCAAAGCTCAATGCTGAGGGGTTGAGGAGCTGCCTGGTGCCACTGCAGCTCCGCAGCAATGAGAACGGGTCTGAGGTTGGGGAGATGCTGCGGAGACGAAGCCACGCTCTAAAGGTGGGACCCGGCTCACCTGAGGCTGGATGATGGGAGCCAGGCTCAGGGACCCCGACCCCTGCAGCGGCAATGGAGAGCAAACGGTACCCAACATCTCTGCCTTTCAGAGCAGCATCCGCTGAGGACATTGGTGGGGCTGAGATGGGCTCTGGGCTGGGGCAGCCTGGACAGGAGAAGGCTCCTGAAGGGGAGACCTGAGAGCAGCTCCAGGGCCTGAAGGGGCTGCAGGGAACCTGGAGAGGGGCTTGGGACAAGGGATGGAGGGGCAGGAAAAGGGGAACCCAAACCAGGCTGGGATTCCATGGTTATCTTATGGCTTGAGTGGGCAGGACCCCTGCCTGGCTCCATGGAATGCTGGCACAGCCTCGGCAGGACATTCCTGTCATTCCAGGTGATTACTTGTATGCGACTGTCGAGTACTATGCCGAGAACAGCACGATATTGCCCACCACGTATTCCTATGGGGTGAGTTGGACTCTCTCGTCCCCCTTCCTTGCTGAAAGCACCGTCACAAGGAGAAGGAAATGGATGAACCCCATGGATCTGCACAGCTCAGCTGAGTTCGGGCAGAGGGTGTCCATGGGATCCATCTGCCATGGGCTTATTTTGCCATCTGGCACAGGAGTTTTCCTGATTGAATAAGATCAACCCCATCCTAATGGATGCATCCTTTGGGATACAGGTTAATCCTACATTGTGACTTTAGAGGTTATTCCTTATCCTCGACATCCAACCAAGCACCATCAGGGCTCTGGGGAGGGGATGCCACCCCTCAGAGTGCAGGGACACAGAACGATGCTCCAGGGCAGGGATGGGATAGTTGGGAAGGCCGAGGTGCCCACTGGGACACCAGCAGCCTCTGGCTGTCAGCACATGAATCCAAGTGACGTTTGACTTGTTCGCCTTGGCTCGCCAGGAATACCAGGGGTACCTGGAGTACCAGGAGTCCCAGGAGTCCCAGGAGTCCCAGGAGTCGGTGGGATCAGCCCTGCGGTGCCACATCCCCATCCTCATCCTCAGCCTCCTGGGCTTCCTGCTATGACCCCCCCGGCGTGCTCGGAAGGTACTAAAGCCTTGTAGGACTCAAGCACTCACTTGAAGGCCAGGTTGGAGCATCCTGCTCTAGGGGAAGGTGTCTTTGGAACTGGAGGAGCTTTCGGATCCCTCCCAACCCAACCCATTCCCAGATCCTGTGTTTCCGAGGCAGGAAAATTCCCTTCTCCCCAAAGCAGCACCAAGCAGCAGCTTTTCAAACGGATAAAATAAACCCTTTCCAGCTGCCCCTGCAATGCTAGGGGCAACCAGAGCAGCCCCAAGTGCTGCTTAGAGGCAGTTGAGGGCATTTTCCACCCAAATACCTCTTTGCATTGAGTGTGTGAATGGGGTGAAGCCTTAACAGCGTCTCAGCACCCAAAGCCCTTTCCCTTCCAGCGGCTGGAGCTCGCCCCTATCCAGGTGCACCCAAACCCCCATCCCGGCCACAATCCTGCTTTGAAACACAATGGGAGGACGTGGCACTTCCTCACCTTTTTCCCCCCATTTCAGGCACAACGGCTTGGATGGAGACCAGGACACGGGCACGGCGTTGGGAATGACACCACATCCTCCAAGCGGAGCCGGCGCCTCCCTTCGCAATGACTCCATGTGCAAAGCTTGCAGTAGATGGATGGTGCTGTCCCGAGCCATAAACGTTGTGCAAACACTGAGGAGCTTTGTGCTGAGCGGGTTCTTTCCTCTTCCCTCTCATTCCATTGTAAACGTGAACTCCTGCCAAGGAAACCGGTGCCTGGGCTCTCCACCACCACGCTCCAGGAAAGCAGGAGGAATCCAGCCCCGAGCTGGGCTCCCCTGCTCCGATTCCTACCCCAGTTATCCCGGGAAACCTCAGCACCTCAGGGACATCCCATCCTCCCAGGCCAGTGCGTTAAATGGCGCTGGTTTGGGACAAACCCTCCTCGGTGGCATCGCCAGGGCCATGGTCTTTACATAGAAAGCCCAGCGATGTCTGAGGTGCAAGGAGCTGGACAAGCTCCTCCGACTCCTCCAGCTCCCTGTGGAGAGCGCACTATGCCAGGAATGGGGTGTTTTGGTCGGGAAGGATGGGTTCGGAAGGCTCCTCCTCTCGGCACAGCTCGGGGAGGGGGGGGGATGCAATCCATGTCCCTGCTGCTTTGCTTTGGAAGCGTTATAGGGAAGGAGGGGAAGCGAACCCGAGCCAGGCACGCACAGGGCAGAGCTCATGGAGGTCGCACCTACCCCGGGTGGAAAAGCCGCGGTGTGATGGGGCAGGAGCATCCCAAACCCGCGCATCTTCCCCACCACCACCCCCCCCCAGGGCCCCGCCGTCCCTCACCCATCAGAACGGAAGGATTCGGTTTTCCCGGGAATCCGGGAGGCTCCGGAACAGCGCCCGGAGCTCCCGAGCCCCGACCGCGCCGCCAAGCAGTGCCACCTCCCGGCCCCGCGCTGCCATGGGAGGCGACGGCGAATCCCAACGGGAATTGGCTTGAAGGGACCTTAAAGCTCATCGAGTTCCAGCCCCTGCCTTGGGGATGCTGCGGGAGCTGGAGCAGCTCTGCTTGGAGCCAGGCTGAGAGAGCTGCGCTGGGGCAGCCTGGGGAAGAGAAGGCTCCTGAAGGGGAGACCCGAGAGCAGCTCCAGGGCCTGAAGGGGCTGCAGGGAACCTGGAGAGGGGCTTGGGATGCAGGGAGAGGACAATGGGAATGGCTTGAACCTGCCCGAGGGGAGCCTGAGCTGAGCTCTGAGGCAGAAGCTGTTCCCTGTGAGGGTGGTGGGACCCATGGCAGGGGTTGGAGTCCTGCACATGGTACCAGGAGAGAGCAAAGGCACTCGTGCGAGTGGCGATACTGAGAGCTGAAGTCGTTCTTTCACTGCTTTCCCTGTGGAAAGGCAGGTCTGGGCTTCACAGCCAGGGCCCTTTCCAGCCCTAGAGCCGGGAGCTCTTCCCAACCATCCTCCTTCCCAAGCTCCTTTCCCTGCCCTGTCCTTTCCCCGCCTTGGTGCAATGCCCAACCCTGGGCTCTGCCAGCGCCTCCCAGTTCTCCCAGCAAATCCCTCCGGGATAAGCTCCTTTAACACAAAGAGGATTCCCCTCCGCCTTCCAAGCCCTCTCCTGGTCATTGCCAGGCACGAAGCAAGCAGCAGCTCTCCCAAGGTCTCTCTCAAGCTGCCCCTTACCAAGCGCCGTGACAGCCACTGCTGTTGCCTGCCGGGACTTGTGCAAGGCATCTGGCACTGGCCCACGCAGCATCCTCATCTCCAGACCGGAGAGGCACGGATCTGACGTATGGAGCACTCGGTGGATAAGGAATTGGCTGGGTTGCTCTCAGAGTTGTGGTCCATGGCTTGATGGCCAAGTGGAGGATGGTCCACACTGGATGGAGACCATCCACAAGGAGCGGTGTCCTTCAGGGCCAAGGTTGGGACCGATCCTGTTCAAGAGCTCTGTCAGTGACATGGACACTGGGATTGGGTTCATCACACCACACACTGGGGGGATCCAGAGGGACCTGGAGAGGTGGGACCATGAGAACCCCATGGGGTTCAAGGAGGCCAAGTCTTGCCACTGGGCTGGGGCAAAGCCAGCACAGACACAGGCAGGGGGAGATGGGAGGGAGCAGCCCTGAGGACTCAGCTCTGGAGCCAGGCTGAGAGAGCTGGGCTGGGGCAGCCTGGATGAGAGAAGGCTCCTGAAGGGGAGACCTGAGAGCAGCTCCAAGGCCTAAAGGGGCTGCAGGGAACCTGGAGAGGGGCTTGGGATGCAGGGCCAGGGCAAGGGGAATGGCTTGAACCTGCCCGAGGGGAGCCTGAGCTGAGCTCTTAGGTACAAGCTGTTCCCTGTGACACACTTTCCCTATTTAAAGCTTCAGTGCTGCAAGATGTCGATCTCCAGCAGGACTGTGCACATTATCCACAAACATTCCAGGAGCACTTTGCCAGGCTGGAAGCGTTGGTCCCTCCTCGACAATATTTATATGTTGATTCTTTCAACTTTCAGACGCAAAGAGCTGGAGCTATCTGGCAGCAAGGGAAAAAAAACCCCACATGGGAATCTCTGCTGCCTTTTCCCTTTGTGTAAGCTCAACGGAGAAGATATTTCCTGTTTTAGGAGCGAATAGTGAGAGTTCAGCCATTCCCTTTCCCTGGCTATTCGAGAAGGGGTTAAAAATGGGCTCAGGAAGACTGAATCTTGCCAATTTGCTGCCATATTTGGTACTGAAGCTGTTTTATTTTTAGGGGATCTCGAATGTAAAATCGATGCCACCTGAGCACTGCCAGGGCTGGGGCAGCCCCAGCTCCTCTGGGCTCCCTGTGCCAGCGCCTCAGCACCCTCCCAGGGAACAGCTTCTGCCTCAGAGCTCAGCTCAGGCTCCCCTCGGGCAGGTTCAAGCCATTCCCCTTGCCCTGTCCCTGCATCCCTGCATCCCAAGCCCCTCTCCAGGTCTCCCCTTTAGGAGCTACCCTGAGCTCCCCGACCCCCGCGTAACGGCTCCCGCCACTTCCCCCTGCCCCGCGCCTGACGTCACCGCCGCCACCACCACCACGTGCAAAACGCGCGCCCTCCCCGACGCGCCACTGCCTCCCCCTCCGCTCCCCGCGCGCGCGCTGCCGACGGAGCCGAGGCCCCGCCCCGCGCCTTTCTCGATCGCCGCGCCGCCGGACGAGCAGGGCCGCCGGCCAATCGCGTGCCGCCTCCCGCGGACAGGCGCAGCCAATGAGAGCGGCGGGATGGCGCAGGAAGCCCCGCCCTGGGGCGGAGCCTTGCCGGCGGCAGGGGGCGCCATGCGCCATGTCATGGAGGCTCAGTGCGCCGGCGGCCATTGAAGCGCTCGGAGCGGCGGCCGGACCCCGGCGTTCCCCGGCCTCCCCCCGCCCGGCCCCGGCGCTCCCGTCCCGGCTCCCGGTGCTCCCCCCGCGGCCGCGGCAGTGACCCCGCGGCCGGAGCCCCCGCCGCGCCCCGCCGCCCTTCCCTCGCTACCGCAGCGCCGCGGGATGGGGGGGGCCATGGAGATGAAGAAGCGCATCAACCTGGAGCTGCGGAACCGGGCCCCGGAGAAGGTGAGCGGCGGCGGCCGCCGCGCTGCGGGACCGCGCCTCCACCTCCGCCACCACCGCCTCCGGCCGTGCGGGCCCAATCTGGGTCAGCCGTGGCGCAGGAGCCCCGCGGGGCGCGGGCGGCGCTTCCGGGCAGCGGGGACCCGGCAGCCGCGTCCCTCGGCCCGGCCGAGCCCCGCGAAGTTTGGCCCCGAAGCGGGATGCGGGGGGTACCGAGGGATGGGGATGGGGATGGGGCGCGGGCGGGCCCCCAAGTTCCGCCCGCCCGCCCGTAATTCCCTGCCTGGTCCAAGTTGGGAGCGCGGCCGCGGTAAACGGGTCACGGCCCTTCCCTCGCCCGCCGCTCGCAGTCGGTGCAGTTTATGCTGCTTCCTGCCCCCCAAGCCGCCTCCCCGCTGCGTGGCGCGGCCGCCGCCCCGCGGGGTACAACCGGGGGGGTCCCCCCTAATCCTCCCCTCTCCCCCGCCCCCCCCCCCCCCCCCCCGGCCCCCTCCCCCCCCCCCCGACCCCCTTTCCGGCNCCCCCGCCGGGTCCCTTCCTCGCCGCCAAGTTCCCGTTTCCTGCGGGAAATGGATGTGGAAATGCGGGAGCTCGCAGGGCCCCGCACGTGGGGCTGCAGCGTGGTCGGCAGGAGTAAAGTCCGGATACGTCGCAGTCGCCGCGTGGGGTTTTGGAGGGGGGGGGGGGGGGGGAGGGTTCCGAA
>NDXB01022219.1:18934-32462 GCA_002631895.1 Agapornis roseicollis
CCCCAACTTTTCTTTGGAGCTCTTTGGTTTCTACAAGCTTGCTGTGTTGGTCATCATTAGCCCAGACAAAAACACCCATTTCCCATGGGTTTAACCTAGTGTGGTTTTCCTCCTCGAAAGTTTTTATACTGAAAAAGCTAAAACTCAAACCCACTTATTGCAACCTCTTTTAAATGAGGAGCTGAGTGCAGCCTCAGTTTCCCAGGGATTCTGTTTGAAGTAGACAACTGGATTACACCTTTAGTTCAGCTTTGTAAAAGGGGACTCCTGGAATAAGCTTTGAAGTCTTCTGTCCATTTTGTGTATTGTATTCTAAAGCCTAAGTGGATTTCAGAAGATCTTCGTGTTTCCCTGCTTGTGCAGAAGGTCAGCGTTTGCTGGAGTATCCAACCTTCAAGAGCAAACAAAGGGTTGTAATCCATCCATTGCTCCAGAAGAGCCAGCGCAGGTATTAACAACCTGGAGTGGGGAACCATTTCTCTAGAAGCCTGTGTTAAGCTTTCACTCACTTTGCTCTTGCATTGTCATTTTGGGAGTTCTGCAGCAGTATTTGGCTGTCAAATAGATGCATTTCTCATGCAGATGGTAACGGGTAACTCCTTGGAGCGCATTTTCTTCAAGCATCCCCCCCTTTTATAGAGTCATTGAAAGGGGAAAGATGAGCATAAGGTAGTTTTTCTTCCCAGGTCACCTTTCAAACCTTTTACATCTGGTTGTAGGCAAACCATTCAAGTCCATGTATAATACTAGTCCATAGTTTAGGGTTTTTACCTTGAAGGGCTGCAGAAAGGTGGTTGGTTGCACGCAGTCGGTGGCGAGTACAGGAGACACGCAGACAAGGGGTGTTTCTTCTCTAGCAGCCTGACTGCAGCCACCAGGTCTGACTAATTCTGTCCTCACTCTGTGACAAGCCCGAGATTGATGCTTTCTATTCAAGCCACCACCCAAGTTCAGCTGTGACGGCGTTCCTCTTGCAGTTGGGATTTGGATTGAAACCAGTATAGGCTTGAGATGAAACTAATTCCCATTGTTCCACGTAGGTACTGAACCAAATATCACACACAGCTTTATTCAAGAGACTTATTTTTGTATCTGTCTTGGCCAACAGCAGCTGCCGTTAACCTGGGGGAGACGTAAGGGTGGGGAAGAGGGGGATTCCCTGGAGCTAATTCAGTCCCTCACCCCTAGCTTACCTGTGAGTATTTAAGAGGTATTTTACACACTTCCAACTCTTCAATCGAGTCTAGATCCTGCAGGGTTGAAGTTCTGCACAGCCCCATTTCTTGTGTGCGTGGTTTCCCCCCCCCCCTCCCCAAATAGAGCCTTAAGTCCTAGTTCCTTGTGTAGCCGTTGAAGGCAGCACCCGAGCGGAGCGAGTTGGGTGGAAGCGAAGTGAACTCGCCAGGGTTTGCAGTTCTGCTAAAGGCACTAGTGCTAAAGCGACGTTTGCAACCACAACCTGCAGTTCCCGTGTCTCTGGGTGAATCCTGAACGAGCAGAACCCGTAGGTAAGTGCACATCCTATCTCCTCGTGGAGGCTCTGTGTTCAAGGCAGTTGCTTCGTGCTCAGCTTTGGGATAGAAACGTGCGTTTTCCCATCTTTTTTTTTTTGCTTATGGTTTTTTTTTTGTTGTTGTTGAAGTCTCAGTGAATGATCGAAATCTGTTATTTATAAGGGCGTACTTCAGAGTACCTCGTTGTCAGGGTTCTCCTTCACTGTCTTACTGATGCATAGCAAATGAGTTCTAAATGGGGGGAAAGAAGCCTGTTTCGACGGCTTGACAGTATTTGAACACGGGTCTGTGTGTCCGGTGGGATGAGCAAATAAAGCAGCTAAACTCAGCCCTTCCCTGAGCTAAGGCAGACTCCCCCCTTCCTAACCCCGGCGCGCATCAACCGCCACGTCCGAAGAGCCTCTCCTCGCACAGGACTCGTCTTCCCCTCGGCGTTCCCATCGGAGCCTTTCCCGCTCCTCAGCTTGGCATGCGGCGGAAGCAGCGTTTTCTAGAACTGAAGCAATGCAGAGCCTCCAGATTTAACTTTGGAAACTTTTTTGCTCGGTGGGTGGTCTTTTCATGCAAATACGTAAGGGTGGGTTTTATATTTTGTAGAGGTTTTTGTCCTATTTTAATGCTCTTTGTATGGCAGTATGTATATAGTGTGGTTCGGTTCCTGATCCCACTTCTTTCCTGACAACCTTTGGAGTAACTGATTTTGTGCAACTGTGTTTTGAATAAAGCCATGCCAGTGTTAAATTAAAGAGAAAATGCAACCCTGCAGCACTCTTCTGAGACTTTTTAGTTGTAACAAACCCACGTTTCCTCCCCCTTCCCCTGTGTGCTGTAAATTTTAAATTAAAACGTTTTCAAACCGAATTATTTCAAATAAACCCCGGCTCTTGTATTGGATTCCTTCTTCTATGGAGAACGTGGTGCTGGGGAGGAGGGAACAGAGGCTCCTGCTTTCCTGCTACCTTTGCTTTAGTGGGGAACCGGTGGCGTTGTCCCTCTGGGGCTCGATGCTTGCAGTGCCTTCGTGTTGTTTGTGCAGCTCTGTCCCCGCAGCCAACCCCAGAACTGGGTTCAGGTTGGGATTGTGCCAGCGTTCTTGGCAGCGTTCCTCTTGGAAGCACTGCGAAAGCCGGTGCCCAAACAGGCTTTTCAGCCGGGGCTGCGCTCGGGAATTGGGGCTGCTTTCCTGGGCGGCTTTGGGAGCAGTCACCGTTAGGCTCCGTTCCGGCTCCGTTCCAGCCCCGTTCGCTCACCGGACACGGACCGGCAGCGCCGAGGCTCGGTTCTGGGGGCCAGGGCTGGGTTTGTGTTAAACGCAGGCGGTGGCGCCCGGGCCCCGGGGCCGGCAGCGCCGCTCGCAGCAGGCACAGCCGCGGGCTGGAGGCGCTCAGCGGGCCCGGCCCGGCCCCAACCGCCCTCCCCTGCTCTAAACCCGCCGCAGGGGTCACCCGGGGCCGAGCGGCGCCCGCAGGCGGGGACGGGGCCTGAGGCCCCGCCGGCCTCCATTTTGTCGCAGGGAGGGGAAGCGGCGCTGTGGGGCGGCCATGCGGCTGCTCCTGCTCCTCCTCCGGCCGGACCCTTTGTCCTGCCGCCCCTTTCCCCCCTCCCCAGCCCGCTCCGGTCGCCACCCGGTCCCGGTCCCGGTCCCGGTCCCGACCCCTGCCCGCCCCTTCCCCTCTCAAGGAACGGGAACGGGGGGAGCGCGGCCGCCTCACGGGGCGGCCCCGAGCGCGGGAAGCCGCCAGCCACGGGGGCTCCCAGGTCCGACCAGCAGGGGCCGCGGCGCTGATTGGCTGAGATTTGCCGCAGTTCCCGCCCCTCCGGCCGAGGCCCCGCCCCTCTGCCCGGTCGCTCCGCAGCGCCCCCTCCGGTCGCGGTGGGAAGGGAGCGATGCTCCCGCTGAGCGCCCCATTCCTATTCCCGTTCCCGTTCCCATTCCCAGCCCCTGCCCCAGCTCTGCTCCTCCCCAGGGAGGTTCCTATGGGTCTGTGTGAGTTCTTACCGGTGAAAACCAGCTTTGAGTCCAAACTGAGTGGCCAAATAGAGGAAAAGTGCAAACCCTCGTCCCAAAGGTTGGGGTTTGGGTGTTTTCCCAACAGCACCCATTGGAAAGGGTGAGTTTAGCTGCACTTTGGTGCAGTTAGTGTGGAAACATGAAGGAATTCTTCCCCTGGTTAAAACGTGTTTTTTGGCAGCTTCTGCAGCGGATCTCCAGTGTCTGCTCAGGAAACGTGGCCTTTCCCGAGGGAAACCCTTCCTTATCCCAATGGGAGACCAGACAAACGTCCCCTTTTCTTAGCTTCATCCCTACTGCCTCACATCAGGTTAATGTGATGCAGCCCCTGGAGGTACCAGGGTGAAGGGGAGCAATGGGGACAGGGCTCTAAACGTGTCCTAGTGCCTGTGAGACTTAACTGAAAGGGTTTCCTTTGGTCTGTAACTGACAGAACACACACACACCCCCCCCCCTTGCCATTCCCATGCATTCCAAGGTGCTGAGTTCACCTCTTTTACCCCCCCAAAATGAAGTCAGTTGTTCAAACCCTACTGTTGAGGATGTGAACCCACGAGAGCCTCTTGCAGGGAGTACCCTCATCCGTGTTCAGATGTGGGAAGGGGGAAGCTGATGTCTCCATGCGATCAGGAGTGCAGGAACTGGGGCTTGGGGAGGAGTGTGAAATGCCATGAGCTCTACAATGAAGTCATGGGAGGTGTCCATGTGAGCGCTGCCTCATCCGACAGCCAACAGTGTTGGTTTGGGCAGTGGGAATAAAGCACACATCGGTTTCCCTCATTATCAGCCTCACAAATGGCTGGGGCAAGGAAAGAGGTGTAAACTAACTCCGAAATGAGCTGAATTTCAGGTTTCGGGGGCTCGTGGGGCTGCTTGAAGGCTATCTCAGACCAAGAGGGCACCCTCACCCCCCATGTGGCGTGCTCTTGGGAGGCTTCTCACCTGAGCCGCGGCTTCATCGTGTGGGGAACGTCTGGGCTTTCAGCTTTAAAACAAGAGGTTGTGCTAAGCTTCAGTTTCTGTTCCGAGTGGGCCCGCTTCAAAGCGAGGAAGCAAAGGGACTGGAAATGCTCGAGGAAACCCTCGCCTCGTGCTTCTGGTTCGGCTGCCAAAGCCGAGGGAGAAGCCGAAAATAAATGCCCGGCCACCACAAGAGAGCGAAGCAAACCACAGGCTCCATGAAAGCTGGGAACTCCTGGCACGGAGGCAAAGGATTCTAGGAACAAAGATGAGCCCAGACTTCATGTCTGGGGCTGCGTTGGGGGAAAGAAGTCGTTTCCCCCTGTTAATGGTAAGAGGCTGTGTTTGATGCGCATTGCCTTCTAAAGGAAAGCTGAGTTAGAGAGGATAATCCCGCTGGATCAGGCTGCAGGAGGTGAAGGTTGGTTGGATGACAGCAAGAGGCAGGAGAAGCCTGATCCAGTGGCAGTTTGGGAAGCATGGGAAGCTGAAGGGCTGTTCCCTGCTGTGGAGGGCTGCAGCAGGGGCTCCCCACTGTAAGAAAGGGGGTTCTGGTGTGTCCTGGCCTGCCCTTTGCTTCTTCTCTGTAGGTAACCAAGCCCTGACTTCTCAACGCTCACTGCTGGGTGCAATCACACCTCCTGTGTGCATCCATCCGAACCCCCAGCTCTGAAAGCTCTTGGCGTGCCCAAAGCTTTTGGTGCTAAATGCATGTGTTTGGGGCTCCCTCGCTTTGCAGCACAGGCTTCTTGAGCCTCAAGTGTTTCATCATGCAAGGAGGGGGATTTCCATTTCAAGCGGTGTCTGTCGCCAGGGGTAGTGGGGTTGTTGGTAGTGAAATGTCTGACATTAACATTCTGGTTTACACATCGAGCTCCTCCTCATTCAAATCACAGCTCTGAGCAGGCTGCTTGTACCTTCGTACCAATGAGGAGGGCTGAAGGAGGAAGAAGTGAATCTCTCTCTGCTTGGAATAGCTGGAGGCTTCCGTTTGTGCCTGCTTTCTACATTGAGCTGAAGCATTTTCACTACCGAGAAGATTCCAGGAACATCAAGCTATTGGAATGCAAAATGTGTTTCCTAGGACAAAGTGAGGAATCCTGAAGAAGATGCAACACCCACCGGGACCACGGTTTCCATGTGGAATTCCTTCTGTGTGGCTTCTCCCGCGAGTCTTTTGAAGTGCTTTAGTTGCGGCTTTTGCCAGATCCCAAAAATAAGTCTCTTTTTCCTTCCCTGGTATCCCTGGACATGTCCCTGGGACACCAGAGTGTGCTTAAATGTGTAGTTAATACTTGTGTGATAGGAATGGACTTTGGTCTGGAGTACCAGAACCTGCAAATCTGTCCCTGTGTGATAGAAATTACTCTGATTGATAGTAGTTAGAGCAATAGTACTCATATTTAGACCAATAGTACTCCAATAGTACTCATTGTTAGATCAATAGTACTCATAGTCAGACCAATAGTACTCATAGTTAGACCAATAGTACTCATAGTTAGATCAATAGTACTCATAGTCAGACCAATAGTACTTATAGTTAGATCAATAGTACTCATTGTTAGATCAATAGTACTCATAGTTAGAGCAATAGTATTCACAGTTAGATCAATAGTACTCATAGTTAGACCAATAGTACTCCAATAGTACTCATAGTTAGATCAATAGTACTCCAATAGTACTCATAGTTAGACCAATAGTACTCATAGTTAGACCAATAGTACTCATAGTTAGATCAATAATACTCATAGTTAGACCAATAGTACTCATAGTTAGACCAATAGTAGTCATAGTTAGATCAATAGTACTCATAGTTAGACCAATAGTACTCATTGTTAGATCAACAGTAATAGTACTCATAGTTAGATCAATAGTACTCATAGTTAGACCAATAGTAGTCATAGTTAGATCAATAGTACTCATAGTTAGATCAATAGTACTCATAGTTAGACCAATAGTACTCATTGTTAGATCAATAGTACTCATAGTTAGACCAATAGTACTCATAGTTAGACCAATAGTACTCATAGTTAGACCAATAGTAGAATCATAGAATAGATAGGGTTGGAAAGGGCCTTAAGATCACCAAGTTCCAACCCTCTGCCATGTACTTGTAGTTACTTCTCTTTAGGCATTGGCCACACACTTAAAGTTGAGGCAATGGAATCACTCCCTTGGTTCTTCCAGCAATGATATTGCTCTGGATGTGCTACCCAGAAGATGGTTTAGGATGTCTGCAAACCCTGGTGTCCCTCACACGTTTCCAACATGGTGTAAGCCATAAAGAAGAAACTTAAAGGAACACACAACATACAAGCAACAGGTTTTTCCCTTCATTTCCCCAGCTTTCCATGTGGCACATGGGGCATTGTGAGAGCAGCAGGGCCTGGAACCAGCTGCTTCTGCCTGGAGTAAGTAAATGGATGGAGTAAGGACATGGAATTGCAAAGCTAAGGAACATCCCCACTTGTCCTGCATGGTTCCAGTGATAGAAAGGTGCAGTAAACCCAACACTTAGAATCACTAAAAACAATGCTGGGGTTGTACATTGGGAATCCCCAGATCAGGAGCAGCTGTACCTGATGGCTCAGCAGGCTGTATCACAAAGGAGTAAAATCATCACAGGATCATGGAATGGTTTGGGATGGAGGGACCTTAAAGCCCATCTAAAGCCATGGCAGGGACCCCTTCCACTGGAGCACCTTGCTCCAAGCCCCTGTGTCCTTGAGCACTGCCAGGGATGGGGCAGCCCCAGCTCCTCTGGGCCATCACCCTGTGCCAGCGCCTCAGCACCCTCACAGGGAGCAGCTTCTGCCTCAGAGCTCAGCTCAGCCTCCCCTCGGGCAGGTTCAAGCCATTCCCTTTGGCCTCTCCCTGCATCCCAAGCCCCTTTCTCTCCAGGTTCCCTGCAGCCCCTTTAGGCCCTGGAGCTGCTCTCAGGTCCCCCCTTCAGGAGCCTTCTCTCCCCCAGCTCTCTCAGCCTGGCTCCAGCCCTCGCAGCATCCCCATGGCCTCCAGCAGCTCCGTGTCCCTGTGGTGCTGCTCCCCAGGGCCGGGGTTTACCCCCCGCGCTGTAAAGCGGGCAGCACGGGCAGGATGCGGCCCCTGCTTTGGGATGCGGAGCACTAGAGGGCACCATCCACACGGGAGTCCCGCCGGCGCCCAGCGCTCTCCCAGCCTCACGCTCCGGCCCTCGGAGCCCTCTCCTGGAGCTGTAGAGCAGCTTCAGATGGCAAATTCGGGAAGGCTCCGGGCTCGTTGGCTGCTTTCATTCCATTAAACTTTGTCTTGTGAGGGTGACAATGCGGCGGAACGAAGCTGCCCGTGCTTCTGTCGGGGTGGTGCTGTGCGGTGATGGAAAACATCGCTTGGCTTCACACAGGGAAACAGTCTCCATTCTGCTTCATCTACAACCCTGCCTTTACAATTGGGAGTTAGAAATAACCCGGGATTCCCTTCCCCGTCCTTTAGGCACTATGGCACAAGTTTGTCTTCTCTTTCTTGCTCCTTCATTCTCCTCAGGAGCATTTGGGATGAGGCACTTTGGAGCACGCCAGGATTCCAGGAGCTGCCCTGAGCACTGCTTGGAGCTGCCTTCAGCAGGACCCTGACAGCTGAGCTCCCGATCCCGGGGGGGGGGGGGGTCCATCTCAAACCCCATCGTGTGGGACACATGGAGCATGTTCCAGGCGGAGCAGAGGGAGCAGCTGGAAGGGGGGGGTCCCACTTTCTGACCTGGCAGACAAATGGCCCTTGCTGGGGTGCTGCTGCCAGCTGAGGGGTGAGCCACCAGCAAGCGCTGCCTTAGGGAACAAGCAGAGCAGTGTGAAGGGTCTGAAAGGCCCCATTCAGCTCCCAGCCTGGAGGAGCTTGCCCTGCAGGACCTGGTATGTGCTGGCTTTGGGAATGAGTGCTCCAAACCGCAGCCCAAAAAGGAGAAGGAAGTTTGCCTTCTCATCTACATCCCCTCTTCAAACGAGCACGAGGTGTCAGGTCTGTAAGGAACTTCTTCCCTGTGAGGGTGCTGGGACACTGGGATGGGTTGAATGGAGAAGCTGTGGCTGCTCCATCCCTGCAGTGCTCAAGGCCAGGTTGGACACAGGGGCTTGGAGCAACCTGCTCCAGTGGAAGGGGTCCCTGCCCGTGGCTTTAGATGAGCTTTAAGCTCTCTTCCAACCCAAACCATTCCAGGATTCTATGGATCTATGGTTATCACCTTATCCAGTTTCTCTGGAGGCATCATAAGGGAAGAGGGTGATATCGCTGTGATACAATCCAGGTAGAGCTGATTTCAGTTTTGGTTGCAAGCCTGCGGCCGGGACACAGAGATTGAATGAGGGAAGGGTTAAATGAACGACAAAAGAAAAGGGGTTTTATTATGATTTAAACCAAAAGAAGTCAAAAGGAACAAGTCAAAAATGAGGAAATGGCCCCGCTTTGGCTCAGCATTTCTGCCAGCATCCCTGAAGTGACCACAACCAGGGAAGGGAAACAGCTTAGAGCAGACAAGAGAGGAACTGTGAGGGCAAGGGGAGGAAACAACCCCCAGAAACCTCCCTTGCAACCCCCACGAGCAGGCTGTGGGCACCCTGTGCAAGTGCCTCTGAATCCGAGGGCTCCAGCACACAAGGGGGGTATGGGGAGCCCAGCGAGGGATGCGCCGCGCTCCGCAGATGCTGCGGCTCCCTGGGGATGCTGCGAGTGGGGACCAGTTTTTGTTCGGTACAGAAAGGCCTCAGAGACACAAACTGCCGGGGATCAGTGGCATGCACCAGCACCGGGGCTGTGTCTGCCCTTCCCCCAGCACCACAGGAAGGTGCAGCTCCAGCCTTGCTCGGGTGCCTCATGCAAAGCACGAGGACCCCTTGGTTTCTTGCCCAGGTCGATGGTTTCTTCCCTGGCTGCAGCATCCCCTCTCGGCGCTGTTCTCCTCAGGGCAGCTGTTGAGCACTGCTCTGCTCATGATCCTCTTTTATTTCCATGCTGGATGCTGAATCCGGATTCAAGCCTTGTTTGCGGAGCAAGAGCTGAACCCGGGCTCTTCACTTCAGCAAAGTCCCCTTTAAGGGAGCAAAAGCTGAAGCCTTTTGGGATGAGATCCATGGGATCTGATGCTGCTGACAGGGAAAGCACTGCCCTGGTTCCGTGTCGCTGGCACTGGGATGGAGCTGAGGCCCTTGTGAGCTGGTTTGGCAGGCGCAGCTTCTCCTTGGGTACCAATGCGTGATGTGAGCGATGGCAAAGCGTACTCCAGTACTTTGCCTTTGAGCACAAACCCTGTGACCCCAAAGCCTTGTTCCCACTCCAGTGGGATCCTGAGACCCTCAGCCCTGTGGAACAAAGCAGGGAGCCGGTCCTGCCACTTGCTGTGCTCAGTTACTGCCTGCACATGTCATTGGGTTACCCTGCTCTTGCAGGGCCACGCAGATGTCAGTGGTGGGGATAAAATTATCCACCTTTAAAAATAGCCCCGTGCAGGGTTTGGCTCCCACATCCACGAGCCCAGCATAGCCAGGGTGTCACAGCACACACTTGGCGCTGGTATTCAGCCCTGGCACGTGAGGGATGCGATCGAGAAGGCAAAAGCAAAGCATCGCGCTGGTGCTTAAAGGTATTCATTTCTTATCGAATGAGTTCTTACGGTGGATTTCCTATTGAAGACTGCAAACTGCAGCTGGGGCTGCCAGCATCTCAGCGTCAATGGATGAGGAGGAACCCAGCTTTCCTGAGGCTGCATCTTTCCTTTCCTATGACTCGATTGTTGGAAACCTGGGACTCCAGAAGGAATGTCCCTTCCCCTTCCTTCTGCTCTCCTTTCCCTGCATCTCCAGGCGTATAAATACTCTTGTAAGTGACAGAAAACATTCCCCAAACCCATGCGCTGGAAGCACAAAGCACTCGGGATCCTCTCCCCAAACAAACTCCTTCCTTCCCTCCCTCCCTCTCCTCCTCCTTGGATAATCACAGGGTGCCAGATGGCTGGAAATATGCTCGCAATCCTCCTTCCCCGCTCCCCATCCCTCTGGCACCCTCCGTGCTCCACCCGGAGCAGGCACCTGCTCTGTTCCATGCTCAGGAATCTCCCTTCTCCTCTCTGGAGCTGACTTGGCACCTCCGGCTTTACTTTGCCCTTACACCAAACCCGGGGGTGTTTTGTGCCAAGCAATGCTTCCAAACAGCCTCTCCATCCGTTCACGAATAGCGTGCCCCCTCCTGTCCTGGGGCCATTCCTATGGACCAGCATCAGCTTCCCTTCTGCGGGAATCGCAGCACTGAGCAGCTGAAGGCACAAATCACCTGCAGGGACACGCAGGGAGAAGCAGCTTCATCCTATTCTGAGAACAGAGAGCTCACACTTGCCCTTTGCATGGGGGTAAACAGCAGCCAGGAGCAGTGATTCATCCCAGCATGCTCTGAGGAGCTGGCACTGCCCAACCGGCTCCACTGAGGCACTCATAGACCCACAGCATGGGCTGGGATGAAGGGAGCTTAAAGCCCATCTGCAGCCATGGCAGGGACCCCTTCCACTGGAGCAGGATGCTCCAAGCCCCTGTGTCCTTGAGCACTGCCAGGGCTGGGACAGCCCCAGCTCCTCTGGGCACCCTGTGCCAGTGCCTCAGCACCCTCCAGGGAACAGCTTCTGCCTCAGAGCTCAGCTCAGGCTCCCCTTGGGCAGGTTCAAGCCATTCCCATTGTCCTCTCCCTGCATCCCAAACCCCTCTCCAGGTTCCCTGCAGCCCCTTTAGGCCCTGGAGCTGCTCTCAGGTCTCCCCTTCAGGAGCCTTCTCCTGTCCAGGCTGCCCCAGCCCAGCTCTCTCAGCCTGGCTCCAGAGCAGAGCTGTTCCAGCCCTCGCAGCATCCCCATGGCCTCCTCTGGCCTCTCTCCATCANGTTCCAGCCCGCATCCCCATGGCCTCCTCTGGCCTCTCTCCATCACCTCCCCATCCCACAGGGGTCCATAGGCACGGATTCTCCCCAGTGCTGGGCTCTGTTTGAGATCCTGTGGACAAATCCACTCTCGTGGCGCAGGACATGAGGAGGATGCCCCAAGCCAAGAGCACAAGGGGCAGGTTTCTGTGCTGTGCCTCTCGTTGACTGCCTGGTGGGTGAACTCTTCACTGAAGGGAGGGAGGGAGCAGATGGCAGAGGCAAATTTGCTTCCCTTAAGCAAGGAGAGGGAAACTGATTCTCCCAATGCTCTCTTTGCCATGCAGAGCTCAGATGTTGTTGTGATGAGCCACGCTTCTCCATCGAACTTTACCCTTTTCCTTCCCTGTCAACAGGCAAACCCAAAGTGACCCTGTGCCAAGCGGTACCCGGCAGCAGGCATCCGAACCCTGCTTTTCCAAGGAGCTGCTGGATGTGGAATGCCATCCCCGGATTTCTGGGAAGCAGGACTCCCAGATTGGACTGCACTACAAGGTAGACAGCACACTGGTTATATATAGCAGCAAGTGGGCTGCGGGGAAGAACGCTTGGCTCATAGGAAGGGGGAGGCTGTTCTGAAGGAATCAAGTGACTTGCTTATGCTAGAGCATCAACAGGGATGCAGCCAGGCTCGCCTCCCCGTTGCTGCTGCTCCAGCTCACACAACACTCGGCGTTGCTTGGTGTTTCCTCCCTGCAGAGCCCTGTGTGGGCACTGCAGCAACAGGCACCAGAGACGTGCTGGTGAGAGCCTGTGAGGGTCAGAGCTGGGGTACCCCTTCCGATTCCTTGCTCTCTGCTCTGCCTTCTTGCACACAAAGGTCCCTCCCTGAGGACCAAACATCCTGGCCTGGCCTGGACCAGCACCAGTGTGGCAGCAGGACCAGGGTCGTGATGGTGCCCCTCAAACCCTGCGTTCAGTTCTCTCTACAAGAGAGATATGGAGGTGCTGGAGCTGGTCCAGAGAGGGGCAATGGAGCTGGTGCAGGGCTGGAGCACAAGTGTGATGGATGAAGCTGAGGGCTGCAGGCTGTCTCCATGGAAGGAAAGAATCATTCTGCCACCTACCAGGCTGCCTGCATCCTTCAGGAGATTCATTGCCTTCTAGGGAATCTTTCCCTCTTCACACAGCTCCTCTATGCACTTGCCATGACTAAGTCCATCTGGTGCGAGTTAGTCCTTTCAATAATGATGTCCTCATCGCTGCTGGGGAGCCGCAGTGAATGCCAGCCCTTTGCAGAGTGCTCGGTGTCAGACTGGGAGGCTCTGCTTCTCCCAGCCCTCAATGATACCCTCTGTCTGCTGCCAGGCGTGTGTGGATCCTTTCTTCTCAGCCCAGGGCGATGGAAACGGCCCCGTTCTGTGGAGGGAAGCATTGGAGGAAGCACGACTCATTCATGTGCATAGCTCCCAAGGCACTGATGTCAGGAGGGCCTGGGCTCCAGCACTCTGACCTTGTCTGCCCTATCCCAGCCATGCAGAGGGGTGGGAAGGATTGAATCAAAGCCCCGTTATCCCCCCGGGCAGGAAGAGCTGCTGCAAAGCAGAGCAAAAGGCTCGGTTAAGCCAACCAAAAGCCAGTGCAGCCTGGTGCAGGTGGACGAGGGATCATTGCTCCATGCAGACAAGGGGAAGCTGGGGCACAGAGGTAACTTTCTTGGGCACAGTTGCCAAGGAACGACTAAGGGGAGCTGCCGGCCCGGAGCGGCATTCCTGGTGCTTGGATTCATCCCAGTGCACCGGAAGCGTTTTTGGGATGCCGACTGCTTTGTGCTGCACAATCCAAGCCCTGGGCTCGGGTTCCTGACAGCAGCCCCTCGGGGCAGGAGCCGGGCTCTCAATGCACCTCTTAGTGCAGCTTCGACTGCCCCGGGTAGCATCTGCTCCTCCTGATGGGGACAGCGGCTGCCCCATCCCTGGCAGTGCTCAATGGGGCTTGGAGCACCCTGCTCTAGTGGAAGGGGTCCCTGGCCCTGGCTTTAGATGAGCTTTAAGGTCCCTTCCACCTCAAACCAGTCCAAGATTCTATGGTAAAAGCATAGAACCATAGAATAGTTCGGGTTGGAAAGGACCTTGGGATCATCCAGTTCCAACCCCCCTGCCATGGGCAGGGACAC
>NDXB01022220.1:0-24044 GCA_002631895.1 Agapornis roseicollis
CTAAGTCAAAATACCAGCTACTAAAGAGAAGAAAAACTGACTGCAACTGCTGAACCCAGGACAAGCAGGTAATCCTTGAATATCAACCAACAGTCTTGGGTCCCCCTGCCCTATAGGGCTATATCCCACGGAACCTTACTAAGCAGGTTCCTGAGGAGGCCAAAGTCTGCTCTGTTGAAGCCCAGGGCAGTGAGCTTGCTGCACACTCTTCTCACTGTCCTGAAGATCTTGAACTCAACCATCTCATGATCGCTACATCCAAGGCTTCCCTGGAGCATCACATTTCCAACCAGCCCTTCCCTGTTGGTGAGCACAAGGTCAAGCATGGCACCTCTTCTTGTCGGGTCCTCTATTACTTGCAGAAGGAAGTTGTCTTCCACACAATCGAGGAATCTCCTGCATTGCTTGTGCCGGGCCGTACCGTCCCTCCAACAGGTATCAGGGTGGTTTAAGTCCCCCATGAGAACAAGGGCTTGCAAGCATGAGGCTGTTCCTATCTGTCTATAGAGTGCTTCATCCACAGAGTCCTCTTGATCAGGCAGTCTGTAACAGATCCCCACAGTAACGCCTCCCATTGCTGTTCTCCCTTTAACCCTTACCCACAAACAGTCTATTTACTGCTCACCT
This sequence comes from Agapornis roseicollis, assembly GCA_002631895.1. NCBI lineage: Eukaryota > Metazoa > Chordata > Aves > Psittaciformes > Psittacidae > Agapornis > Agapornis roseicollis. The sequence continues at coordinate 628 of NDXB01022220.1, forward strand.
GTCACCAGACAGAGTTCCAGACTCTCCAGCCTATCCCTAACATAAACAGCAACTCCCCCTCCCTGTCTGCCAGGCCTGTCTTTTCTGAAGAGCCTGTAACCTTCCATTCCAACACTCCAGTCATAGGAGCCATCCCACCATGTTTCTGTGATGCCTATTATATCATACCCCTGTAGATGTACACACATCTCTAATTCCTCTTGTTTGTTCCCCATGCTATGGGCACTCGTATACAGGCATCTGAGCCAAGCTCCAAATAAAGCCAGCTCATTGGCTGGAGCAGCTGGAATATCTTTGCATTGCTCTAGGCATTTATTATAAGTGTTGGCAACTGACTGGGTGTGTTGGGATGGAATGATGCCTCCCTTCCTCAACACATCTAGTTTAAAGCTTCCTTGACCAGCCTGGCAAGCCTACTACCAAAACTGCTCTTCCCCTTCATTCTCAGACCAGCTCCACCAGCCCCCAGCATACCTGGCCTACTAAATTGGAGTCCCATGTTCTAGATACCCAAATCCCTGACTATGGCACCACTGTTCTAACCATTTATTAACCTGGCCAATCCTCTTAGCCTTTTTAAGATCCTCCCCTTTATCCTGTAGAATTGACAAAAGAAACTATCTGAGCTCCAGAGCCCCTAACCACTTCTCCCAGGGCTCTGTAGTCCTTCTTTATGTTCTTCAGGCTACTGTTATTTATATCACTAGCACCCACATGGATATATAAGTGGGTAATTGTCAGAGGGACTTTACTAGAGCAGGCAGCCTCTCTGCAACATCCCTGATCCATGCCTCTGGTAGCCAACATACCTCCCTTGAGACTGGGTCAGGCTGAGAAATGGGTGCCTCCATCCCTTTCAAAGTAGAGTCCCCTACCACTACGACCCGACACTTTTTCCTGGTACCACCAGTAGAGATCATCTTTACCAGCACATCAGCCCGTTGTTCCTGGTGCGAGTGTTTCCTCATCAGTCCCCTGCAGGACAGCAAAGTGGTTCTGGGTGGGGACAACAGGTTTAGGAGGCAGCCTCTTGCTTTTAACTGTCCTCTTCCTCCTTTTTTTCTTTTTTTTTTCTTTTTTTTTTCTTTTTTTTTTCTTTTTTTTTTCTTTTTTTTTCCTTTTTTATTTTTGTTACACTTTCCCAGCCTCCTGAGTTAACGGCCTCCTTCTCTCCTCCATGACCTACAGGGGACGCTTGAGGCCCCTGTACAGCTTGGGCCTGGAGTAAGCATTCCTGCTTCCTCAGCTTCGCTGACATCTCGCAGCCTGTTGACAGCATCCCGCAGCTCAGCCCCTGCTGCAGCAGGACCTGCACCAGAGCGCACCGAGTGCAGCCCTGCCCATTGCGTACCTTCCCCTCACCAGACCAGTGCAGGCACTCTACACCCCAAGCTCTGCCCTGCAGCCTCCCCTCTCATCGGCTCTGTCTGAGTGCCTACGCTGGCACCGCCGAGGCAGCCAGAGCAGAGCTCCCAGACCGGGACCTGGTCATACAGTGAGTGTTCACCATCCCGCTCGCTGGCCCGCACACACCGCCTCGCTACGCCTCTGATCGCTCGTACTCCCTGGGACAGGTTTTTAACCAGTCACGGCTGGTGCCGCCCCTCCTGGCTCCGGCCCCTGCTCGCGTCAGCTGCGCTGCCGGCTCCTGGGCAAGGCCTGGCGAGGACTTGGGGCTCCCTCTGTGGCTGTCGCCGCTCTGAGTTGAGGCTCCTGGACGCTGAGCTTCCGCCGCTCCGGTGTTAAAGGCGTCCTCTCTCGAGCTACTCACCTCCTCTTAGTGAGAGCCAGAACAAGAAGATACACAAATCCACATGCTCACTGTCTGGACCAGCATGACAGAGAAGCTCTGGGAGCCATGGACTTTGAGATCCCAGAGCCTAAAACTGTAAGCAGCTGTCACGCTGGAGGGTTTTGGACTCTCCTTTGAAGCTGAGCACCTGAAAGTCTGTACTCCAATCTGAAAGGAGAACCTTTCCATCCCAAGCCATTGCCTAATGAAATCAGTAATTTGGTCAGCTTCACCACTAGAAAAAGCAGCTACAGTATGCAGGGGAACATATTTTGTTTTCCCAGCTCCATGTGCTAGTGTTTCACAAATGAAATTTTCTTTGACATTCAGGCTATATGAAATCTTGAAATTAAAGTGAAAGGTAATTGCCAATGAATAGAAAACATTAGTTTTTCGCCAGCTCTATTTGTACATATAAAATGTCCTGGGTTTCTCAAAGCTCTTTAAAGCCAGCCACTCAGGGGTTTTCAATGCCCAAATTCCCACTCATTATTTCATTTGATACTCAGATCCCTTGAGCAGTGCTGAAAAATTACTAAACCTTAATTCCTGTGCAAGAGTTCCAAACAAAGGTACAACAAGGAAACTGGTCCTGGCACTAAACACCAATGAATATGTAAGACAAATTGTATCTGGGGAGAGCAAACAATAGGCTACCAGTAGGATCTTTCAAAAGATATACAATGTAAGCCACATATTCTTCAATAGCTCAAGGGGCTTATAGTCAATAAATTTAACAGGCTGCAACCAAAAAAGTCAAAGCGAAAGTATAGTATGTAAATGGAAGCAAGAGTTTTCAACCTTAGGACAGTTATTAGAGGGGAAATGACAAAATACATAGAAAGGAATACACAGGATTTGACAGAGTATGTTTTTTTTTTTTTTCTTTTAACTTCAAGGCAAACTACCAGGCTATTTTGGTTTACAGATATATCAAAGAAAGAACTTTCATCAGTTTGCATAAAAGTCTCATTTTCAGCATTGGAATGTTTAAGCTTCGGAGCCTTATTCTGTATGTGCATGTGAGGGATTACAACGGAAGTAGTGTAAATAATAACTTTTTCAAAGAGAGATTAGCTTCAAAGATTATATGGTAAAATAATGTTTTCTGCACTTATGGATTAAAATATCCGTAGGCAGTTTCTGTAAACTAGTGAAACTCAGGGTATTTTCAGTAATAGAGTAATGATACTAGAAGTATCTGACAGCCCCATTGCTGCCTGTTGGATAGTCAAATCTTCAACCTTGCCAGATTTGTTTGCAGTGGCTTAATATTTAAGTGACAAAATAAATAAATAAATAAATAAATAAATAAATTGTTTCCTTTAGGAATTCCCTTTATTTTACAGTTATGCGGCTACACTAAATGCAAATGTATAGGACCCACCTTGTCTTTTTGATTTTTTGAGACATACCCCTGACTTCTCCCAGTTGACTAAGAGCACACACGGGTTGTTTTTTTTTTTTGCTGACAAGTCCCTCATATTGACATCTATGCTTGTTTAAGCTGTCAGTAAAATTGGAGTAGCTTGACTGTTTCCACTGAGATTCTCTTTCTCCAAATTTTCACATATTATGATGTTGTTTGCAAAAAACTCTTTTGAGGAAGAGGGGAACTATGTATCTGGGGCAGTAAAGTGTTGGATGTGACAGACCAAACCTCTACTCTGACTAAATGGTGACTCCTTGGGCTGAAAACTCCTGCTCTGAGAAAGGCAGAGCAGAAAATGACGTGAAAGCTCTTGCAGCCCAGGTCAGTATCTTAATACAGACTGTAACAGGCGGAAAACCCCTGTCTGAATGAATGGCTGAAGGTCTCTGAGCACACTCTATCCAGGTTACTGTTCCCAAGGAAGATGAAAATAAATTCACCAGAAAATGCCAGTTCTGTGTGCCTATAAAAAGGTACAACAACAACAACTTCTGTTTACTCTGGTGATACAATTTTAAAGTTTGCAGATATTTTGGTAGCTGTATATCATGCGTGACAGTGAAGGAAGAGACTCACCTTGTTTATGTGCTATTTACACAGAGTAACCTCAGTTGTAAAGTTACGGGATAAAAGAGTAAATATGATTTAGTTCCTGAGGGAAACATTCCCCTATGCGGAACAGCACAGCACAGCTAGGACTTAGCGCAGTCCTAGCTTACTCTTTTTGGGTTCTTCACACAAAGCGAAGTGCAGTCTTTTGTACAGGACACATCTTGACATAGAAATGAGGGCTTTATAGCAGCCTATAAAGATTCTGTTGCACTAGCAAAATTGGTTAATGTTTAGTTATGTTAAGTGGAGAAAGATTTCAAGGTCCTAGATTCTGACTTCCTAAATTGTTTCTACTACAGATTTAATATGTTAAGATTTTTCTTGAACAATATTATCTACCAAGTCAATTAAGCTGTGTGAAATCAGGCCTGTACTTCTGCTCTCATTTCATGACAATGGTAAGTGAGGTAAGTAGATAGGAAAGAGAACTGTGGATCTAGGGGAAGGTTTATTGAAAGTATAGCACAAAAGTAAACAGGTCCATGAAAAGTACACACCACAATGATCATTAAGTCTTCAAAAAGGCTGTTTATCATAATTATGGGTATTTGTATGCTCAGTATGCCATTTCTTAGGCTGTGTCTGTACAGCAGTGTGCTTCTGCAGTGCAATCAGGATGTATCCAAACAATATGTAAACCAGTCACACTGGGCAACAGCAGCTGTCTATCTTCAGAAGCACAGAGCAAGATGCAAATTTCATTCAGAAAGCTTAAAAAAAATAAAACTCAGGAGTTTATCCTATACTGTACTCAGTGTTCTACCTGGTTTAAAACCTAGGCTATGTTTACACTGAAGCTTTGTAATGGCTGAGACATAAAAACTGAGCCATGCTTTGACTGTGCATGCCAATAATTGGCAAAAAAATCAAACCCAGGCTGACTACCCTTGTTCAAGGGAGAGGTGCTTGCACGTGCACAGGGTATAACAGATGAGCTCTCAACAGAGAAAAGCAGTAATAACTAGCCATCCGAGGACAGAAACAGGCTAATCAGAAAGTCCAATGAAAATAGAAATCTTTCAACAGACATAAAAACAATCCCTTTCATGCAGTCAATTTGAAAAAAATTATCTCATGTAGGTAAAGAAAAATACTCATCCACTATGATAAATGTACATCTGCATATTGCTAGCAATCCACTTTTTCTTGTAATTACCTTTTCTCCTTGTTAGTTCTTCTTGTTTCTTTGATGTAGTCATCCCTTGGACATTGTCATGAAGACCATCTTGAGAACAGAGATCTCACTGTCTTCTAACAAGAAGAGAAAACAAAGATTTCTTGCGGCTATATTTGCTGTACAATATACCCAGGTGATTTCATCCACCTCTAACTGCACTGGCTGAGTTTAGCAGGAAAAAGGCAAATATACCCTCTTTATCCACTAACTGGGAAATAGGAGGATGCTGTGTTTTCAGACTGCATGAAAAGAAAGACTAATTGCTTTTTACTTTCCCAAAGTGTTATTTGCCAATGGTTTTGGGTCTGTGAGAGCTGCTTTTAAAGTTCTGGTGATAATTTTATATTCTAGAAGGAATTTGAACATGTTATCACATGTTCCAAAATATATCAACTTGCATATTGCTTAGCATTAAAAAAAATCTCCCTCATTACCTGCATAAAACTAGAAACTTTAAAAACTCTACATTCTTTTATATGAAGTAATTTACTTGTCAACTCTTTATTTCAGAAAAGAAACATGATTAAAAATATGGTCATAATAATTTCTTTATGCAATAATGATCGTAATTTCTAACTATAGTTAGCCAAACAGTATTTGAAATAGATATGATCTCTTGTTGCTTTGCCTGATCTTTGTCTTTTGCTGACCTGAAAAAAAACAATGAAGTCCATTATTGAGCCAAATGTTTAAAAAGTTAGTAGTTAATTAGATAGAAAACTACCTCTCAGGCAAATGGTATCATACAGAGTAAGCAAGGTCAAATGGAAATGAAACAGGATATTCAAAAGCAAGTAAGAAGAATTAGCAGTATCTACAAATAACCAGTGTTATTTGTAGCCCTAATGAAATTGGTGGGAAGCTCCCACTGACCACTGACAGCCAACTCTGAGCAGTGTTGAAAACTTGACTGATCTAATTTTAAAATTCATGTGTTCATTGTTAAAAATTATGCATTTATATTTTATTGTACAGCAAAGGTTTATCCAATTTAATATTGGATAGTAGAGGGATACAAACACTTGATGTAAGACATTCTATAGACAATTGCCACTTGCTATTCTTCAGTCTACACTTGTGTCACTGGCTACCTAATATTAAAGTTTCTGTTTCTCACCTGTTTTTTATTTTTCTGAACAAATAAGTATAAGTAAATGTTAAGTTAATGGTACAAGTACAAATGAGCTCGTCTTGTCTTTTCTTACAAACTGAGTTAGGGCTTTTATTTCAGTGTCTGTAAAACATAAATTTGGAGCATATGTGCAGCTCTGCTGTCCAGAATGGCAGGCAGGAAGGCAAAACTGCCATCCCCAGTCTGCTGGAGAATATTAAGCTGCCTCTTGAGACATGTATGCGTCTGACAAAATTTGAGAAAAGTACTGGAATAAAACTCCTGCCTCTAAGTCTCTCCACAGACAGGACACTTTGGTCAGACTTCTGCCTTGAGCAAGAGGCAATTGCTTGAAGCAAAATACCATGAGGCTGTACTCTCACTGATGGCCTAAGACAAGCATTTTGATTTCCTTGAACCCAAAGATCTTCAGCACAATGACATGGTAATACCTTTAGAAGTGAACACTATTTCACAAGTGACTAGATATAGACCTGGTTTTGGAGAACTGCTCACACTGATGTTCATATTATCATCTCTTTCATCAAACCGACATACAGTAAAGGGGTCGTAAAATCTGTGCAAATCTTGGAGACTTCTCATCAATGTATGAAAAACGAAGCTCTGCAGGTCAAATCTTGATTCTATATTGCATCCAAGTGCCTTTTAAATTACAAAATTATGAGAGAGCATTGTCATTATCATTAGGTGCCACCCCTGAAAAATGCTCAAGAAACCGGAAAAATGCTCAAGAAACTGGAAAAATGCTCATATCGCCAGTTGTTCCCAGGGAGGAATTTACTATTACAAATATTACAATTACTGAGTACATTATATCATTTAAGTATATATTTCATTTAATTGTGGGAAAACTTGATAGTATTCTGTTGATTTCATAATTACTAGAAAAACTGCAAAATAAAATATGTGTCTTGGGGGACTGGGAATTTGATGTGGTTTATAATCAACAGCATTGTTCACAATGATGGATCTGAGTATACAGAAATTATTTCACATTGCAGCACTGGTGCTAACACTTGCTTTTCCACTTGCTTTTCATTACCATTGCAAAGTAGTTTTCATAGATAGTGCTTATTTTAGTCATGGCAGAAACTAATGAATTTTTCAAACTTGTATCTGGGTTTTATTATACTCCTATACAATCTTTTATTATACTCCTACAAAACCTAGCTTTTATGTATTTTACTATCAAAGAGTGGGCTGAGGATGCCCTTACTTCCCTTTAAATCTTTCCTACAACTTTATAATTCAGAAATTTAAACTTCTCTTTACCCATTATTAAGTGCTAACCTCTGAGTCTGGCCTTGCTTCTCCCTTTAGCTCACTGTGAAAATTATTTGCACTATGGTGGCACCAGGTGTCTCTCTGCTTTGGCGCTGTTGTTCTAAACAATGTAAAACCGAGGCTGTAAGTAGTCCCATTCTCAAAAGCCTGCAGTCTGGCATGTTTACAAGACCAATTTCAGTGAAGTGAAGCAACCGCTGAGCTAATTGATTTGAAGCTAACATATCTTTACTCCATACTGGAGTGTAAGTATGATCTAAGTCAGTAAGACAAAGGAGATTGGAACAGGTGCTAAATAAGTTATAGGAAAGGGAAACTCGTAGTTTCTCCCTCCACACAGCTGAATGAACGTTGTATTCACAGCAGCAGATCCAGCAAAGAAGACATTTCTTGTGAGCAGCCATCAGTCTGAACATCATTTTGCCCATTTAGAAAAATTGTCCTCTGAAGAGGCATGAACACGACTTTAGTGATTCACAGTCCTGTTAGATGCTGAAGCTGCTGGAGAACCTTGCCACCAGGTGAAACATGTGACTATCCTAGTGCCCAGGGAAAAGAGTAGTGCTGGATGTATTGATGAATTTTGTGCTATTTTCTAGAAGAATGTAATAAGGTAAAAAAGTGCGAAAGGGAAATACGGTTTGGCTGATATAGCAAGGCACAGGCAGCCAACAGACTTGAAACTTGGCCTCCCTATTTCTTCTGCTGCTTTTCCTGTGTCAGTTTATTTTGCTCCATGAATCAATTTCCTTGTTGGAAAAAAACACCTGACAAAGCTATCTCTTAACTCTGTCTTTCCACTGTATCCTAGGATTTGTGAGTGGAAAGATATCTCAGGTGTGTGATTGCTGTTGTGTACATAGGTATCTCCTGTTTCTGATTAGGGGGATCCAGCTGTTCTCTTAGAAAGTATATCATGAGTGCTGAGCAGGCAGACCTCAACACAGAAGTTGCCTGATATAAAGGCATTGAGAGAGCAGCAGTAAGGGAAATACTGTGTGCATGCTCTAAATTTATTTTTTCTTTGTACAGACAAGATTTGATTGAGTACAACTTAATGTAGAACACAGAAAGGGAAGAAAAGATATTATAGTGGTAAAAAGTAGAAACTGTGATGAAAAAGAGCATTAGAACACTAAATACAATTGAAACAGACCTTCACACGAGTAACAGTATTTTTTCCCTGTCATCTGCTGTTACAGATAAGAGCTCCTTACCTATATCATGCTCCTCTCTCAGCCTCATGCTTTTACTGTCCTTGTTGGGTTTTTTTTTTTTTTTTTGAAACCAAAATAATAACAGTGGAAAGGCAACAATGCTGGCATTTAATGTTGCAAGGAGCAGATGCAATTAAAGCACTTGTTTAACTTGAGGGGAGCTAATCCTCCCACCTGAGAGCCACATACTGGCAGTTGCAAGATATGAGCTATGCATCTCAGAAGGATAATTCCCTGGTAAAAGATGGTAACTGCCCTACTTGGAACCAGATCCCCTTCAAAGCACATTTAGATAGCCAGCAATGTCCCTGGCTAACTCCTTATAGTCTAGGGTGCACCTGGCGAGAGGAAAGTGCCATTGCCCTACTGGTAAAATGCAAATAATACTCACCAGTTATTTCTTTTGTTTGAAAACTGCCAAATATCTAGTAAACTTGTCAGCTTGTACAAGCTTTCTGGGGGAAAAAAGTAATAAAGAGGCAGTCAGATGGAAGAGGATATAAACAAACACATAACAATTCTATAAGAAGTCAGAGTTTTAATCCCAGGGTTTATGGCAATGACCTTCAATATGTGAACACCAACGCTGCACTAGTTCATGTAGGAATGATGCATGCCTTACTGTAGGTTAAGGTAACATGATAACTCAGACCACAATGCAGACCACAGAAAATTTCAGGTTCTCTAAAATGGTTGGCACCTACATACTTACAGACCATACTTCAAGCAGTTTAAGAGAAAATTATAACATGATTTTTAACAGCATAGCATATAATTTATTTTTCATTAACTACACAAGTTCATTTTGATACTGTAAAACTAAATGCATTTTTTAAGTATTTACTTTCATCAACCATTTTATTTTTCTGACACATGGCATATCTTATTCAATGGCATTGGCTGCTCTTTTTAACATGATATTCTGTTTTCCAGAACTGCAGTATGATTGTATTTAGACATCCTTAAAAAATGTAGTGACAGCAATTTCAATCAAAAACGAGAGGAAAAAAAGACGTTCTTTACAATGAATAGCAGCAACTGAAACAAGTTAAAAATAAGGAAGGCAAAACCAGTACTGGAATACTTTGGTTTCATTCATACTGAAGTTTGTGGTGTTCTGAAAGAATTATATGGGCCTTGTATACAAATTAATGCTGCAGTAGATCACCATTGCCATCTCCTGGTAAATAAACCATATAACTGTGTTCTGGAGCTTTTTCTAAACAGCCATATATTGTACAACTGTATAGACATTACACCATAAATAGGCAATAAAGAATTTAGGGTATTTATTGTGAGACTATCATTGCATTTTTATTCTTTGCTCACATAAGACCTTTATAAAGAACTGCATTACAGTTGATAAATAGTGGCATTTGTTCCAGTGCACTCTTTATGCTGAAAAGAAATACTACTACTTATGACTCCATAAATTAACATGAGACGATGGGTATTGTTGTGATTGAAACAAATACCAGAGCTGCTTAAGAAAAACTCACCATAACCAAAACAAATACACTCAGTGAGAAGGCATTTGTTCCCACTGTATTGTGGTAGGACTGTAATATGGTAGTCAGCCAAGACAATGTCAAACAACATTAAACCACATTCTGAAGCAACAGTAGGGATAACAGCAGTGACAATAATAAGCTGTCATTTCACTTTCTGGTATTTCTAAACCTTTAATTTTTTTTGCCGTTTTCATTGTCCTTCCCACTGTCACTTCTCATTCCACTCCGTCTCTCTCACTGATGCTCCCCTTCTGGTCTTTGTGCAGCTACCTGAAACCTCCTGATAAACGATGTATGCTCTCTTGTGCTTGGTGTGGAAAAGAGTGAGCCAATCTTGAAGCCAGCATGAACAACCCCCTCCCCAACATGTATCATGCGGAAGCCTGCAAAACCTCACCTTGCCCTGCAATCTCTTTGTCATGTGGGGAAGGAGAATGTGTATACAACTCATTACCCTTCAGAGCAGAATGCAGTATTCAATGTGAAATTGAGCCTTGATAAATCATCCTTTCAATCATATCAGTAAACAGAGAGAAATGCTGTCTAACTGGCAATAAATTTCAGACAGGTTCAGCAATGAGTGACAGATTAGTCCTTGCCTTGTGTATTGCTTTTGCAATACTTCTCTGTGCAACAGAGAAAGCGAGCTCCTTTACTTCAGCTCTGTATTTACTCCAGCACTGCCAACTAATATGACATGGAACAATCCCTTTAACAAGTTTTTGTTTTGGTTTTGTGGTTTGTTTTTTTTTCCATGGAAGCAGGAGAAATGTTTGTAATATTCTGGAAGAAACTACGGCTGAAGGTTTTCTGATACCACCAAAGCTTCTGAAGCCAGAGATGCATCATGAAGGGCATTTACTTTAGAGCAGCCTTCATGGTGGTGACAATTCAGTTAGTTTGTTTCTTTCAGCTCAGCAGCCATATAGCTAGGACTGCTGAATTGGGACAATCACAAACACTGAAAAAGGAGATGATAAGTGCGGGCAAGTGCAATGGCATTTTAGAGCTGCCATAGTGTTAGAAAGAGTAAATATTAACTGAAGCTCAGAAAGAGCTGTGAGAAGTTGCTGGCTATAGATAGCTGGAAACAAAGTAGAGCTTTGGAACAAAAATGAGAACATCTTGAGGGACTAATGAGAATACTTTTTTCCTCATCAACCTAGTTTCATCACAGGGGGACACAGACTTGATCTTGGACTCACAAAGGCATTTAGAAACCACAGTCTATGGCAGGTTACAGTAAATGATCATAACAGCTATTAAGGCCAAAAGGGACTGGAAAACACAAGCTTAATTATTAGATGATCCCAGGGGATCTGGAATCAACACACAATGCTAATGGTATCTCCAGTCATTATTATTAGATTATGCCTAGAAACTTTTCCCTGAAGCAACACTGTAATTATGTATTTATTAATTTATTTCTATTTGCTTTAGCCATTCTCCACACTTCAACAATATACATACTTCCTATTGCAAAGAAATTCAAAACAAAGTCATCTCAGTGAAGAAATGGGTAAACACATCTGAGCTCTAACAACAGAGGGTTAGAACTAGTAGCATCCTTTAGAAATTACAAGTTAAAATATAAATGCCTGTATTAGGGAAAAGAAGACAGATGAAAATGAGAAGTTGAAATACATTACCCTTTTTATAGAGAGTGCCAGTCAGTTCTACAGCTGAAATGAAATCAAACACCTACTCATAAGGGGTTGAGAAGAGCATGTGACTCATAAGGAAATCCGGCCTTAAAACAAACTACAACAAACATAGAGAAAGAACACAATTCTTGTTGCCCTGTCCATGATAAGGCACCAGGTTTGCATAAGGCACATGACTGAACATGTTTCTGTTGCCTCCCACACCCTTGCAAATTGAAAGATGAAAGTTGGGGTGCAGATTAAGTCTGATCCTGTATGAGTTTTTGGGCAGCCAAGGTTGCTGTAAACTACATGACTGACCTGGAACATCCCTGTGTCTTCAACCTGTAGTAAGTACAGCAATACTACAGGTATCAATGGGTAAATAATAAGTGGAGGAAATTATGAAACTATTTCAAGCCATGAAATGTAAAATCAATTAAAGAAACAATAGTCACAAACATTGTTTTGTGTAGCTACAACGTAACAGACATGTAGTCTTCCAAGGCACAGAGCTAGATGACACTACTTGCAATGCCCATAGACACATTCACTCCTTAATCAGCTCCTTTATAAGAAAAAAATTTTTACAGTATCAAACCAGCCAGCAATATATATTCTGGGCAGTGCTATCACAGGTTGGCAAACTTAAGGCACAAAAAATGAAGGTTCAGTGACACTGAGCATCAAACACACGTAGGACAACAGTAAAGAATACTGCAGCTAATTTGTGCTGGTGCAGGTTATGCACTTCCTGATCCCTGCCAGGTTGACAGCACCTGCACTGATGAATAATATTTGTCTGTTATTTGCACATGTTGGAACCAGCACGAGGGGATCAATGTGAAGCAGATTCAAGTTTCTATCATTTTCACTCCTTCCCATGCTAAAATTCTTGTCAAGGAGGAAATAAACTTTGAATGTTCTCTTACATTTACACTGGCTATTTCCTTATGGGAAACAGTTTCACTTGGCATGCTGGAGTCATTAACTGCAGATTGACTGTTATCACTTCCTACAAATCATCCAACTATAAAACTGAAAACAGTGGGATTCTCAGAGACATTAAGTTTTCAGTGGCATGAGAAGAAATGCAGATAGCCTAAAAATCTTTAGGGAATATACATAGATACATACACCTATATATGAGAGAGAGCACCTTAGCCTACACTAGTAACCATGTTCTATTTCCAAGGCTATCCATGCATCAAGGACAGAAACTCTCTTATTTTTTAAATGGCTTTAAGCTCCAAAAGTCAGGAGGTGGAAAATAACCATGAGCAAGTTCTTTGCACAATATGTGAGGGCTATAAGACTGACACACCTTTCCACCCTCTTTCCCTTGAGACTGTATTTTCAGTAATTGCACTTAAAATATATTCCTTAAAGAAAAGGAGGAGGCAGTAAGGAAGAACAGGGATGAAACAACATTTGAAAGACTTAATGAAACATAGATCATTGCTGACTGTCCATCATACCTTCCTATGCTATATTTTTTTGAGAACTGGGAGTTTACTATAAAGCACTGCATTTTCCTTAGCATATGTGGATGGGAAGACAAAGATTCAAGTCTTTACATTCCAAAAGAAGGACATTTTAACACAGTCCTTAGGTAAGTCAGAGGTACATTCGAGAAATGCAGAAAAATGTGTCTTCATAGAATTGACTGTACTATCTAACATGACCTATATAGCAGGATTATACTCTATGACTTACAAGAGTATTGATCTGTGTGTACTCCTCAGTGGTGTTACATTCATTTTAGCATTGATCTCTGTTTCATTATGCCACTGCATCATGCACTCTCAGTGTCATCTCAGTGCCTCTCTAAAATTTGAGTGTGTTCTTCCTGTCAAGATGTACAGATGCACTGTTCAGCTTCCAATTCAAAACATCAATTTCAAAGCCTACTTATTCACAAATGCAACCTGCTTTTAAAATAATACTAAGGACCTACCATGCTTTAACCCTCCAAAGCAAGGTAAATAGAATGGAAGAGACATTGGAAAGCACTTTTTCTTCAAAGATTTTTTTTTTTACTCTGTGCATTGTTTGTGTTACCTTTCAAAGAAGCTTGAAAATACCATTTCTTTTCTTCACAGCTTCTTTCTATTCCATTTGGAAAACATTGATTTTGCTTCCCCCTGTGATTCTTATGCAGCACAAGTAAACATGGCTTGTTTAATACATGTCCAAGTCTGTGCAATGCCATCAAATTCACTATAGCTGTGGGAGAAAAACCAGTCCCTTTGTTGGCTTCTAGCATTGCTACAACACAGTGCAAAATATCATGGCTCTTTCATGTCCAGAGAGGTTACTGGTTTGGTTAATTTGCTTATGCATGCTTCATTCTTCAAAGCATACGACTGGGCACCAGGGCCTCATAAATTCTTATGTCAGCTTTAATAACATGCTGTTACTCAGCTGCAATACAGTTAGAGATACAAGGATACGTGGATCAAAATCTAATCACACAACACACTGTGCAAATATATGTGGAAAAAGCTTTATTACCTAATGGATTAACAAAATATTACACATGGTCTTTGGCTTAGCACTTAAATCTCTGCTGCAAGATTTGCTTACTTTCTGACTGGTGTAAATTAGAGATGGGTCTGTTGTTTTCAGGCTGGTAAATATGAGGACAAAAACCTTAGCAAACCTCCTCCATTTTCCTGCAGGGATCATCTCCTTCCCCACTGAACATGTCTTCAAGATCATTTGCTGTCTTGCTAGTTCCTACCATATTCCAAATTTCTGATCAAAAGATATCTGATCTTGCAGCCCTTGACTTCACTGTCTGATGTACTTCTGTGTCCTATTCATCATATCTTTAAATAGGTATATTTATACATCTGAGTGCAGAAAAAAAGCTTGTTTTTCCCTCACATGTATGTTGCAATAGAAGTGAACAACCTGGAAAAAACACCTGTTACTTTAATCTTCATTATTCCAAGGTTTTTTCTCTATAAATTCTCTTTTTCTGCCTTCACACGGCTCGTTTTTTCTTGTCAATGTTTCACTGTCAACATATGTTCTTATAGCCTCTTTCCTACTTTAAAAAAGTAATGCCATATTTTATTGCTGTCAATCCAAGCCTCAGCACTTCAGCTACTGCACCATAGACCCTGGTCTAGAGTTTAAAGATGGGAATCTTTCCCAGGACATCCTTACATACTGGCACTGGATCAGATGCTAGATGTACGGCTGAATCTCTCATCTCTTAGGTTAACTTATTAACAAAAAGACTCTATCCAGCAGGAGAGTTACTTAACCAGCTAATATTTTATGTATTGAGCTTCAGAGTGTTGCAAGATGGTTTTGAGTATCACAGCAGACAAGAGTAATTTCATATAATAAGTTAGTTCCTTAAACTGTTACCTCACCACTGAAGCAACCAAAAAAAAAAAAAAAAAAAAATACTGTTTAGGCACTGCCACAATGCGTTACTGCTCACATCCAAAAAACCTTTTCTTACAAAGATTAGATCTCTAAAAACCCAGAGTGCTTTTACTTGCTTGCACAGCCCTTTTATAATTGCATGCAATAGGAGCTGACAGGTTACCAGNAAAAAAAAAAGAAAAAAATACTGTTTAGGCACTGCCACAATGCGTTACTGCTCACATCCAAAAAACCTTTTCTTACAAAGATTAGATCTCTAAAAACCCAGAGTGCTTTTACTTGCTTGCACAGCCCTTTTATAATTGCATGCAATAGGAGCTGACAGGTTACCAGTCAGGGAGACATAATTTTCACAGAAATTGCATATGAAAGATTCAGTAGCTGTGTAAATATAAACATGTAATTTATAGAAAGGGGTCCATCTTTTAAAAGTATGTGTATGAAACACTGGTTTTAATTTTTAAAATCAACAATAAAATAAGCTTTCCAGTTACTACTGTGGGCATGACCTGACCAGGGGAAACATGGTCCTGAACAAAAGAGAACATGTTGCCTGGTTCCAAAACTACATCTAATACATCTTCAAAAGATGCATTCCATATTTTCTTACTTACTTAGAAAATACTTACAAGATCATCCCACTTACAGATTGCAGCTTGCTCTAGCTAGTGTGCTCAACATTCAGGTACTGAATCCATGACTGTCAACCTATGCCAATCAACTTGCTCATCTCTCCTGGATAGGAGAGCATCCTTTTCTCTATGTTGTGTCATAAAGATGGTATAATTGAGTAGGAGGAAGAGAAAGGGGATGTAATTTCACAAATGATTCAGTTACAGTCACTCTTCCCATTTATTTCACTGGGTATCTGACAATCAAGAAAGGTGCAATTATCTAAAGTGAAGAAACTGAATTATTAACAGAAATAGTATTTTACCATAGAGATTAAACATGAAATTTTGAGTGATCATTCATCAGTGGGTTGCTTACATGTTAGAAGTAAACTCTGAAAATAAGTAGAGTTATACTACTGGGAAAGACAGTGATTAATGAGACCTGCCTCTGAAGGACATCTTTCAGGTGAAAAGAAACTAAACTAGAATAGAAAAGTGTCAAGGGCCAACGAGACAAACTCTTAATTGTAGTCATCATGAACTTCACAAATCAGGTATAGGGCTATGTGAGATGCAGAAAAATGTTCCTGGATTTTATACTTTTATTTTGTGAGTACAACAAAGAAATAGCCAGTCTGCATGGTTGCCATAGTAATGTAAACTTTTATTTCTAATGCTGGTAGAAATTGCATAGACAGGGCTCTAAGCAGCAGCGTATTGCGCAAACAGGTCCATCCATTCTCACTGCACTTTGGAAGTTTAAGGAAGTTTTCCTGAAGAAATGTAACTACCTCTCTTTCCTCAGTCCACATCCTGTTTTTGTTTACTTCTCAGCTTTTTGATGCTCTTTTTAATTAGTAGTCTCCATTCATTTTACTTCTACTAGCAGTTGTCATTCAGCTTAATCCATGGGTATTTTCCTTTAACTCCGCTATTCTCTTCCAATTTCATTGCAGTAAATTTTGCCTTCACTTTCGCAGCCCCCAGCACTGTGACATCAGAATGACTTTCAAAAAGTATTTCATTATCAGCTATCATAATCATAACTTTCAGTCAAGAATGACTAACTGTAGAGGATTACCTTGATGGACACAGTGATCTGCTGTAAATTCAGAATCAATGGCTAGTGCAATGAAATCTCAACCCTGTGTTTGGATATGTGACACTCTATTATGAAAGATATACAAATAATATTAATTTATGAAGTTCCTAATCTTCCTAAGTATTCAGTCAGAGAAGTTCCTGACAGAAGGCAGGCATACACAGATGAAAGGAGGAAAGTAATTGGAAATGTAAAGGCAGAGGCAGAATAAACTGTGAAGTGGAGCTGTCAGGATTTCCAAAGCACCCTCCCTAAAAGACACCATTACTAGTGTCTGCTCTGAACTTGACCCTGTCCCAGCTGTTAAGCTTCAGTGGGATACTACTACTTTAAGTCCAAAAATTTTAGTTAGTTGGAAGTATTTCAAGTTTTGGGAAATTATATTATGTCCATTAGGCTTGAAGGTGGAAACTGAGACATACCGAGATGAACCCAGCAAGCAAAGAGCACTGCAGAAGAATGAATAGTTCCAAAACTGCTGGCATCAGCAGATAAAGGAAAGCTCTTTCCCATTCCCAAGAAAACAGAAGTCTGGTCTTTACTTACTTGATTGGGTATACGGGTGTAAACAAGAACTCAAGTGAAATTATTGGAATTTCTGAGGTATGAGATGAATTACAGAAAGCAAGAGTTTAATCCCATGACAAACATATCCCATCCTTCTGTTTATTGCCTCTCCCTCTGGGAATGGTGTAGCACAGCTCAAAATTCATCTGTGTGCTGAGGCAGCCCATCTGGAGTTCTATGAGCTGCACACCCACACACAGTGTGTTAAGAGCATCAGATGCTAAGAACACTGCTTACTTCTAGTGCTGCAGGAAGCAGAGCTGGTTTGGAGAAGAGATTAAAACCAAAGCAAGAACATCATTACAACATTGCACACTGCTTCTGCTATTTTTAATGGGGTGCTGGTATTTTCATTATAACCTCATATTTCCAGGTTTTATAAGTCAACTCAATCATAAAAAATTGCTGAGGGCTAAATATTGGCAAGCAGCTCTGCTTGCCAAAAACATAAAGGATTTCCAGAGTGCAGAGAGAGGGAGGGAGTCTCAAACTCTGCTTATTCCACTGGGAAAGTTATTCCAGCATGAACACAGTATACCAACAAGCAGACCCTGTCAGAAGCTGCATAATATGCCACAGGCACAGTACATAGCTCCCCAGTCCAGAGGCACTCATTGTAATCACTGAGACAAAATCAAAATGCCAGACTTCCCCCCAGATTTCAGATATGATATCTGCTTTTTTGACATAGATCAATTTTGAACCACAAAAAATAATTTTATAACCCACTGATGATACCCAGCATAGGCCTTCAGCTCTTTGATGGTGCTGTGTCAGCAGACATGAATATTCAGCTCTGACATTCTGGTGCTGTTTAACATCCCTGGTAAAAAACAGAGCCTAAACCAGCAACCAGGCAAACCAAGTAAGTCTCTGTCTCCAAGCTTTCTTATGTCAGTTCCCTGCTATGCATCCTACCTGCACACAGTACAGATCTGTTACCTGGGATGCTGCATACAAACTGAAAGATGAAAATTAAAGGGCTATATGCTTTCATATGAATATATGGTGCTTCATTAAGAAGTTAAAGACAAATGGAATGGCATCCACTTTGTTGGTTTTTTTAACAGAATGGTACCTGAAAAAATTGGCTTGAAAATGTAACCATATATATGTGGTAACCATATATATATATATACATATATGTGCCCAATGTGACCTTACTGTGACCTTAATCATGGTACTGCTGTAAAAATGGAAGAATCAAAAAAAAAGAAATGCCTAGAAGTAACAGAAAGACAGAACTAAAGAATACTGCCATCTCACACCCATTCCTTCTCTCCTCTTACAGCTCAGTGATCACATCTGCGTGATTGGGTCTGATAAACTTAACCATTTTATGACAGAATAAGCTATTTTAGATGCACTATTTCATATGCTGGTTTTTTGATGTAAAATTAGAATTGATTGAAAAAAAACTCCAACAAAACAAGAATTTACTAAGAAGAATATTATTAGAGAAAAATTAAAAAAAGGAGGCTATAATGTCATCCCAGATCCTGTCTCTTTAAAGATCTAAGTGATGTATACATGTCTTTGTTGTGTGATGCAGTGGTTACCATGGAAATTTATATCTTTTTTTAAGTTTAGTGAAGATGATGAAGTCAGAAACACAAATAGCCTGAGCCCCTGGCAGGGTAAATTGTACAATGGCTTTCTAAAATAAATTTACATAGCTTTTCTTTTTTTGTAAGCAGATATTAGACAGTAATAAATCTTTGTGAATAAAGATACTTCAATATTCTTAAGATGACAGTTACAGTTTTTAGCTGCATTTGTTCCTGGGTGATAATAAATTATATAGCCATTCATGTGCCCATAATCTATATCTATGGTATCTCAAAAACAGTGATGCAAGCTGATGGGTGTGGGAGAGTTTCCTGCAGTACTGCCTGGTTAATAGGGGTTTTTCTCTAAGTTTTGCAAGAACATCACCAGAGGGATTTGCACTGTGAGGGTTCTTAACAGTTTAGTTAACAAAATCAGAAATGTATGCTGGAATAACTGAGTTGTAGAGATCTCACACATATATGCTAGCCTTGAAGTCAGGAAATTTGTTTATATCTTGATTAAAAAAAGAAAGGTAATATTTTTGAAGTTTAAATTTTTATTTGCCAGAGTGCTTTGGTAACATAAGAGTGTTTCATGGGACCTAATCAAAGCTGGACCTCATCAAAGCTGGAATCTAATCAAAGCTGGAGACAAGATATAATATCTTGTCTCCAGAAATGGGCAAAACTGGATATCAGAAAAGAGTCTAAGAAAGGGTCAGACTGAAGAAATACCTGATTTACATACTCCCCTATCACAGACATCCTTGGCCAGACACAGTTGCAGCAACCTTGGAAGATTTATTTCCATGAGCTTGGCCTTGAAGTCCAGTAACCTTTCAGTTTTCACAGCATCCTGAGGCAAGAAGTCACAGTTAAGCTAAGAGGTTGAGTTGTACCAACAGTAGTTATTAGAATATTGTAACAAATGTAATGTTGCTTTTATGAAAAGCTGAATTTCTGATTTTAGTAATGATTCCATGCACAGAATTAATGTGTTATATATGGTTAAAAATAGTTTTAAAATGCTTGAGCAAGATGATCAGAGGAAGTTAGTAAAAGGACATTTTTAGTCCAGTGGTTTTTGAAGTTACTTCTCCAGTATAATAGCTATTGCAACCTGCCAGCTAAGTTCTTGAATAAACCAGCAAGACAGCAAACAACAAGCTGAAGCTTTGTCATTTTGTCAATTTGTCTGTTGCTGCTGCTTTGTCATGGACAGAGATTATTACTTTGATTTTTGCAGTGAAAGAATATTGTCTCATGCCTTGGTTTGCCTTCTACTGGGCAAACATTTGATTTCCCCACAATAATTTTAAACTCATCAGGATGAATCTGGCAAAGTAACACATGTTTGTCTATCCAACAAAAGGAATAAAAATCTCATTCCTGGAGAAATTTTTAATAATTACATCACACTGAGTCCTCCACATATCTTTTTGCCCAGTACAAATTAGTGTAGCTCTGATTATAAAAGAAATTATGCCAGTTAGTAGCACTTGAAAACATGACCTCATCGTATTTGCAATAGTGTGTGCTTATTAATTAATTAATTTGAAAGCAAAAAGTCTTTTAATATTAAGTAGCTGAATTTCTATGCAAGCACTGTGAAATACTGGAATGCCGTAATTTATTTTTTTTTTAATCTTTGTACAGTCTTTTTACCTGACAGGTATGCAAGAGAACTCTGTGAGGAAATGGACTAACAAAGAAAATCTTAGTATCCTGTATTTTATAAGCAAAATAGCATATTCCTTCCAGCTGTCCTTATTAATTTATAAACAGCTATGATCCTAGGTTGTTCTGGTCATTCAAACTTATGATCAGAATAAAATTACTCTAAAAGGAGAGAAAAAGCCCTCTTCTCCAAAGCTTCATAATGAGTTATAAGTATTCACTGAACTATAATTATTTCTTTCTGTTTTTCCTATGCCATTTTATGTTTTAATTTTTTTAATATCAGTATTTTAGTTAAGCTTTAATCCTCACAGCACTAAACTAGATTAAAAGAATCTTTATTGTGTTGCTTTGGTAACTAACAGAAGGGGTAAAATTACCCTACCTGTTTGTTCACCATGTTGCAACTGTAAACATCTCAGTTATGGTCTTTAACCTGAACATTTTCACTAAAAAACAAAAAGAACTCCACTAAAAAAAAAAAAAACCCAACAAACCAAAAACCCCACATGTGACACCAAATTAGTTATCACTGTTGGAAAAGTCCTCTAGAAGGACCTCACTGTGCTCACCATGAACAAACACATAGTAGGGAACTCTTTGCACCAAGAGAATAAATACAAGCTAATTAGGCAAAAGACAAAGCAGGCAGAGAAAGGTAAAGCAGCAGTATTCTTCACAACAGTTCACACCTCCTTACCCTTATGTCTGGTCCCCTCTATTTCCTTCACCAATCTGCAGCACAGTAAATGTTAAGCAAACACAAACTTCATGAGATTCCCAAAGCTTCTTGCAGATAATTAGCAACAAATCTTCAAAATGTACCTGCCATGTAGCTGCCATTTCATTGTCCCATTTTATATCTAGGTAAAATGCTAAACAATAAATTGAGTTGTCCAAGCTGAACAAAAATCTACATTTTAACACTTCAACAGAAACATGCTGAAGACATGAAAGCACCCTTGATGTTGAAAAGCCTGTAGAACTTGTACTATGAGTCAAAGACAGGGAAAGACAGAAAATTTAATATTTTCTTTCTTTTAATACTGAGAGATCACTGGTCAAAACAACAATAAGTTCTTGTCTCTTTCAAACAGAAAAAAGAATGCTTCATAAAATCACTTTCAAAATTGTATATTTTAGAAGAGATGTATACTTTCAGATATTTACATATTGCTGTCTCTTCTTGAACCTTTCTCTTCTGGATTTAATTCATCACCCTCACTAAATGATCGACAGTCACTTCCATTAAAAGATAGCCCACAGGTACTGGCTACAGCAGCCTGAAAATGCAGCTTAACCTAAACTTCTACTAGCTCTTTGGCAACAGTCCTCTAGACTGAAAGTAAGTGATAAGCCTACCAAAAGGCAGAAACGATGTATATATTAGCATCATCCAAAGAGACAGCAGGTATTTGCACAACTGTAGAGATAAGCTTTCCCAGCCATAGGACATAAACTAGCACACATTCATTCTCCCTAGCTCTGCAGTTGATGCAAAGCCTTTCTAGGTAAAATCCTTTCCACCAGTACTCATTTGCTATGAATCATACATCTTGAACCCAACAGATATTTAGAGGGAGTGGATTATATACAAGCAATATTGAAAACCCTGGCACTTAGGTGATTCCCAACACCTTGTGCTGCCAGTCTGACTCTGAGGCATAGTTTATTTCATTGCCTAACTTCTCAGAGAGGTGACCTCTTTGACTGTGAGGATATCTTTGAGCACAGTCAGAGATTCACATCCACAGAAATTCAGCAAAATTCCATAGACATAATGACTTCACACTCATTTTGCCATTCAGTTTGATTGTCCATGTGTATTTTTCCTGTGTTCTCAGAAAAGCAGTTACAGCTTCAAGTCTATCACTATAATTAGCAGCTAGGTCAAATGTTCAAAGTTCTCTTAAAATGAAAAAAGGTACATTTAACAAAAACGATTTAAAATGTGCAGCAGTCCACAACAAAGCCGTCCTACAGCTCTGACTGCAACTTGTTTTGAAATTTCAACTTATTTTCAATTTTCAGCTAAATAAACATGAAACATCAAAGCCTATAAAGCTAAGGCAGATAATAAAGTGCTGTCAAGCTGTGATAAAGTCAGTCTTCACCAAAGATCCATCTTCTCCCACTGAGAGATCCTAAATTTGAGGTTGAACTAAGAATGACAGAAAAGGCAGCACTGAAAATCAAAGTTTTCAGTTGGTAAGATTTCTGTTTTCTGATTTTGATGGACAACAAAATGGCTGAAAGCTACAACTCATTTAGAGACATGAGAAAAATGACAAAAAATAGAAGATACAGAGTAAAAGAACTAAGAACTGTCATCTACTGAATATAAAAGGAGAGAAAGATGACATTTTATTTTGCATCACCTTTTTTATTATGTACTGGAAGAACCTTTTTGCTCAAGTCATGTGCATTAAATACATTTGGTCTTCAGTAATCCATAGAAAAACAGATTATTAAAGGAATCTTTAATGTAGGCCTCATGACATAGTAATTAAATATGACTAATCATGGAAAAGTCATACCATTCAATATTCACTGAGAACTTTTCCCTGAAGTATTTCATACAGCATATCCTACTTAGAATCATGTAAACAGATAAGCTGTATTGATCTCACTAAGAACAGCTTGAACCTTTTTCTTATATAATGGCTTTCCCTTCCCCCCCCCCCCCCCCATATATTGATATGAGA
>NDXB01022220.1:24146-56203 GCA_002631895.1 Agapornis roseicollis
CCCCCAGGAATATTCGAATAAGGAATAAGGAATAACTAAGTAGCATATAAGCAAAATAAAATTACCCCATTCAACACACAAAACATTTCAAAAAACTACCTGTGTTTGTAGTCATGCCATAGGCTGTTTGCTGATTGCTAATTGTTACCATAATTTTTATCATATAGGTAAAAGAAACACCTGTGTAAGTTTCCTGTTAGTACTCTTAACAGTGACATCAATGCCTCAGGATAAAGCAGCTGCCAGAAATTAGTCTGATCAATGAGAGAGTGCAGTCAAGCTTTTTTGTGTATACTTAACAAATATAAGTATTTAGAAGTTAAGGATATTTTCATATTTCCTTGTTATTGCTTTAATTGTGTAAACAGAAAATGAAACCCTCACTGAGCAGGGACCCAGGCTGCAGACTGAGGGCAATATGTTAACCTATAATTAAAGTGGTTTTTTTTTTATAGAGAATCTAAGGAGCATCTCATAGGATTTAGTATAATTCATGACCTGCAAGAACAACTGTGGTCACAGCTGGATTCCACCTGTTCACCCTCTCTGACAGATGTTCAGGGCCCCTCAACCCCTCAGTTAAATGCCAGCTGTACCTTAGTGAGAGAACAGGCTGTGTTACCACAGAAGTACCTTCCTGAGAATATTGTCAGGCTGCAAGAATTGCCTGACCTGTCAACCTGCTTGTAGGAATAATCTGTCCCAGAGAACCACCTCAACATTGAAACCACTTCCCCAGAAGGCTTCCCGTCAATGCAAATGCACATTTCTTGGTTTCAAGCAGAGATTTTCTTCAGAGTCTGGTCTTCCCTGACTCAAGAGCAGAGAAATACATTTGTTCATGCCAGCCACAGCCTGATGTGAATTTACTCAGTAGCAGAGCTAAATTTTGGTATTTGTACTCACTGGGGCTTATTCACACTCCCAAGCTGCAGTCTCATCAACAGATCCATACAATGAATTGGATCCATCTGAAAAATGACCAGAAAACTAAGTCTGCAGCATACTGATTTTAAGTAGGATCCCTTCCCTACCCTATTCACCAGCTGAGCAGAAGGGCTGAGAACAGCTGAAAAGCCAAGGACACAGCAAAGAGATATTTAAGCATTGCCTCAGCTAGAGTAGCTCACTCACAGTAATTAGAATATAATAGACACAAAACTGACACTGGCATAGGGCTTACATGCAGGAGAATATCTCTTCTGTAATAAACTCTAGTACCCTGGAGAATTTACTTGGAATTTAAAAGTAGATTTATTAGAAAAAAAACCCAAACCAGATTTCATATTAATATTTGACAGACAGTCTTTAAAGGGAAAGGTTTTCTTTTTAATGAATGTCACTTTTTTATATTTCCAAAATAGCATGTATTTAATTCAATGATTTGCCCTAATGTTAATCTTGTATACCCAATTCCTTCTTTTTCAATACTTGGAAATGAACTTGACAATTATTGCTTTTCCTATGCTGTAATATTAGAAACTAAAAGGCAAATTCAGAATAATTCCATTCCAAAGATACACTGGATGTTGGTTTATAACAAGCACTCCTAGACCATGACCATTAAAAAACATTTTCTATAAGAAAGAGGGTAGTCATCTCAAAATTTTTTGGCTATTTGAAATCTTTCATGCTTTTGTGGCATTCTCATAATCACATCATTTGTGCTTTTCTGAGCTTAGTTCCCATTTTCTTCTTCCATTATTTTCTTGTAACATATATTCATTTATTTTTAGCTTCAATAAAAAAGTCTCTCAACATCATATTTTAATAATCTCTCTCTTTCCAGCTGCTGTATTGCTGGGGAGGTCTTATTAAAATCTCATGCATAACAGTTTAGTCTCCCTGCAACCTCAGTCAACTTCTCCATGCATGCAATGCTTTGCTTAGTAAATTATAATGTGATTTTCTTGAGAAATATATTTCTTCCTTGAGGTAATTGTCAGGAGCGTAAGATGGTCATTGAGATCTCCCTTCCATTTAGAGAGTTTCCAGGCAGAATCACAGATTACATTGTTGTTGCTGCAGTTTTTATTTTCGCAGTAGGGATGGAACCATCTGTTCTTTTGAAGATGTGCCAAATCAGTTGAAAATAATACACTCAGATAGTCAGTGAACCACAAAAGCTGATGGTTTAAGGATTCTGGAAGGCTTCAACAGGGAATACCAAGCACATTTTGCCGAGTTTGGTTTAGATTTCATTAAACTTTGGACTTGGAGGAGTTCAGGAATGTAATAGCTGGAGAAGAGCGAGATTGTTGCTTTCTATCTACCTCGTTCCCACAGACCACCAGCAGATGAACATAAAAAAATTCCAAAGGTCACCTTAATTATCTCAATTTCCACTGGTATTCTGATTAAACAATTGGAAAATATTAGGTGGTGTCTGAGAGAGGATAATTTATGAGGCATTTTCTAGTATGAGCTTTATTATATTGAAAAAAGTCTGCATGAATTTATAACTGAGTGGGTTAATTAAATTTACCCCTGGGCATCTGAATGTTTAACTATGTGTATCTATTCTCAGCCTGATGCATTTACTTTACTATTTACTAATATAGTTTAACTTATTTATTGCAATAATTATTTATTATAAGCATTGTGAAAGAAACAGTGCCTTAAAGTTTATTTTACTCATATTTTAAATCGATTGGAATGGTAAATTTTAAATAATGAAAGGCTATATTGTAGCATTCTTTTTTGCTGTCAAAGATTGGAAAGAACTGGACACAAACATGACTGATATTAAGCAGTGCTTAAAAGCAATAGGGCCATAAGTCTGCTTTTCCCCTCATCAATAGTAGGTGTGATAGGTATTCACAACAGACAATTCGAGTCTTCCTCTTCCTTTTTCCCACCTTCTAGTCTTCACACGTGCCCTCAGGGCTGGTCGGTGTCTGCTTCTCCCCTCATCAATAGTAGGCATGGTAGGTACTTACAACAGACAAGACTGGCAGACAAGTCTGGCCCTATTGATAAGGAAAAGAAGCAGATGCCTGGGCCTGTTAATAAGGGGGAGAAGAAGATGGTCTATGGCCTGGACACCTGAGGGCATGCGTGAAGAACAGAAGGTGAAAAGTTTAAGAAGAGGAAGACCCATTTACTTCATCTTGAAGACCCCTATTCAGAGGAGGAAGACTCATTTACTTCATCTCAAGACCCCTGCCCATGACCAGAAGGGGCACTGCGCAGGGGCAAAGGACCTTCTAGTCAATTATAATACCAAGTGGGGATAGATAATGAATATTTATAGGCGTATTTTGTGACCTTACAAATATGTATAACTTTAGAGAATAAATGTAGAGGGAAACAACTGTGAGGCGCGCATGCCTTTGGAGGAGCTATCCCCCATGAGTCTCAGCTGAATAAAGCATACCTACTTCACAACTTTAACGAGTTGTGGAGTCTATCCATGCATCACCTGTACTAACCCCCTCTCCCCCCATCATGACAATTGGACATTCATTACAATGTTGTTAAATAGCTATTTTATCAATAGTGCTAGCATTACAATGTAGTTGTTTAATTAGATTAAGCTTCCTTAATCCTTTATTTATTAGCTTTTTGGCCACAATAATAAAAAAATATTTATGGCTCCAATAAAGTACCACAATTGCCATATTTCTTTCATACACTAGTAAACAGTTAAAAGACATTTGCATTTTCTACATTTTGGTCATGATAGTTTGGAAAGTAATTGCCTAACACAAAAACGGAGAGCAAATCAAAATATTTACAACAGACTATAATTTCCTTTGCAGCTTAATGTTATAATTAAGTAACAACTAAGTTTATGAATCAATTTTACATGTTTGCAGGTCATGTGGATGTGTGCTTTACAGAAACCACAATCTTTGTAAGAACTATTAGCAGACACACTGTCAAAATCCTATATTCCTAAAATAGATTTCAAATAGTTTTGCAAGTTCAGTTTTAACAAAGTGAATTTGAGGGGTACCTTGTGTCATAGCTTAGAGACGAATGACTTTTTGACCTTGACAGATAACAGCTTTAGGTCTACAGTGAAACACCAAATTCTCACTTCAAACACTATGGTTCATCAGATATTGAAGCTAAAGCCTGTCAAGAACACACTGTTGTCCTTTCTGCACTTTATTATTTTTTAATTAAAAAAAAATATATATAGAGAGAGCTCTCTCTGTATATATTGTTATTTAATCCCATTGTCTTTAGACACATTTGGATTTGCATTGTGTCAAATAACCCTGCCAGATATAGAGTAGCGGGAAGGAGGCACCAGAAAGGCAAGATGAATTTAACTGATCTAACTGTGCTGTGAGGAAGCACTGCCATGTGGTACACACTCTCCATGAAGAGCTGCTTTAGCAATGCTTTCCTAGGGCTTTTCTTTTTCAGGTGCAGGGACAGCATGTCTTGCACTCTCTCTCATTCAGATGGCTTGTATGTGCTATATACTGACCTCTTTTCACTATACTACTACTCTTCCTACACCAACAGACCTTCTGTTCATCCATGATACCAATCACCAAACATGGGAAGCAAAAGGGAAAAAATGCAGGTTACTTGCCATGCTAATATTGAAACAAATTAAGATGCCCAGCTACTAGTAAGGATACTACAGGCACAATGGTAAGTATCCTGCAGTTTTAAAATAAAGCAAGCTATTCAAGTGTGGCTAACATGAAAGTTCAGGTCATTGTCAAGAGAGGCCTGTACCAATATAAAATCTGGCACTATTTTAGGACTGATGGCTTTAGAAAATACAAGTTGGTTGACAGTAAATTTCTGCATTTTTTCAAGACACTTGTAACAGGAAACTATCTAAAAAGAATATGTAATTTCCTGCTTTTCATAAAAAGAATAATGAAAAGATGAGTAACGTATATTCTACTGCATTAATAACACCAGCTCACAAATATAGACTGTCTCTAGCTTAAAGTCAGGGGAGAAGGATGAGTGAGCACCACCATTACTTAGATAATGATCCCTGGTAACCCTACAGAAAGACATACTTGGAGGTGTTTATATACTCAGCCCTTACTGAACTTTATTTGCATAACTCTTTGGATGGCATAGTGCTTATATGTGAACTGTCCAAGTCTTCTGTAATGTTACTATGACTGAGGGGTATGGTGCTTTAACTTAAACTTCTTTAAGTCATTCTGAGTCTCTTAATAGCAGATGGATTCAGTTACAACCCACATTAAATTCCAGTTAACCAAAATTATCAGTATAATAATTTTATGGC
The DNA here is from genome assembly GCA_002631895.1 of Agapornis roseicollis. Taxonomy (NCBI): domain Eukaryota; kingdom Metazoa; phylum Chordata; class Aves; order Psittaciformes; family Psittacidae; genus Agapornis; species Agapornis roseicollis. The sequence goes on from NDXB01022220.1 coordinate 29,377, forward strand.
TGGATGTTGGATAGCATCAGAAGATTAACAGGCATTTCATTTTAGTTCAAATACCTAGTGTGGTAAAAGTTTTAATCAGGCAGCTTTCATTAATACAAACCTACAGCCATCCCTTCTAAGCTGTACTATTTACGCTGCATTCCAGCACTCTCGAAGTGAGCACACTGAATGTCTACATTTGTATGTATGTATATGAATTGGACATCTCTATTCATATTAATTCAGTGTAAACAAAAGCTTTTTAACAAATGAATGATTGTGCCATAGGGGAAAAGTTAAGTTCATCTTGTAATTTCCAGCAGTTTCACTTTCACAAAACTTGGGCTGTTCTGGAGTGGCAATGAGACCAATGACAATTGATAAAATAATTCAGTTTTTTTAGTGCAAGCAAATACTTAATGCAGAAATCTAATCAGCCTTTCTTGGAGGATAGATTCCCTTCATATGTCTTGGGAGGTCTTCAAAAAGACCATTAAAAATCCACACCGTTGGAGAAGAGGTTCATAGGAAAAACTTTTCTGCAAATTAGAACGTCTACTGAAAAGGTACAGCCAGACTCAGTAAGATATTCTGCAGCAATATGTAAGGCAGAACAGTGGTACAGATGCCACGCAGATTTAAGAGGATGTTGCACAGCCATATGCTACGCAAATCTTCAAAAAAGTCGTTACCTGCCCCTAGCGCAGAAGGGAGCCAGTTAGCAAAGCAGGTTCTCCCACATATGCAAGGAGGCAAGCAGGCATCTATAGCAGGAACAATGTTATATTTTCCAAAGAACACAGAGGTTGATTAAGCCTTGTTGAAAATGCAGAGAGAAAACAGAAGGAGAAAATTATCTCATGTGCTGTAGTTTCTTACAATTTTCTCTTTTTATCAGAAGGTGAATCGGTGTAAATAGCAAGCTTTGTTTTTCTGCTTCTAGAACAAAACACTGACTGCCAAAACATACAGTGTTTTAACCTCTACAACATTGTTGTCCTGCATTCTAAACAACTACCAAAATCCTCTCTTTTGCTAAGGGTTAGCTGGTTTGAACCAACATCTGCATATCATAATTGCAATTTAAAAAATATTATTTAATTAATTTCGTTTGTATGCAAAGTAACTTCCGTTTGTATGCATACAATTCACTCAGTCTGTGGTCTATAGCTGGCAAGTAACACCACTTAACAGCTGTTAAATAGGGTAATCACCTGTTGTTATCCACAGGTAGCATTAATTCAAATGCTAATTGCTCTCAGTGCTCTACTTATAAAACTGCCCCAATGTCAGATACTGCATGTGTCACACCAGATGGATGTGAACCTCAAATGAATTGCGTTGTCCCTCTGCAGGATAAAAATCTGAATTATAAAAAAATCTTGCTATCCTACAGTGCCATGAAAAAAAAAGATGGGAGAAGAATTAAAAAATTATGCTCTTTCAGAGAGCAATAATCGTAGAGAAAAGAACAATGAATGGGAAAGATGAAGAAAAGGATGGCAGACAGGACATTAAATATTGACTATGAACTGGTGCTTCACTCTATTTACAACTGAAATGAGTTAAGATTCACCATTAATAAACTCAGTATGAGGAAATTCAGAAACATTTGCAGACTTAAGCCACGGTCAGCTTAAATTGATAGGAAGTGAGAGTTAAACTGCTCAAATAGGTCAGGTGTTTGAAAAGATCCAACTGGAAAAAATGAAAGTTCTAGCCTGATACAGGTAAATTCTTATTCTTCCAGAGATGTAATTTGTCACAGAAACATCATAAAATATTTCTCTCCTTGCTTGGAATACTTTAAAACCACATTCCACTACTTACTCCTCATAGCAAGAGGCTCAAAATTAATTTTTTTCTAAAATACCTCCTGTTCACCCAAGCACTCCGGAGGCAGTTTCATGTTGTGCTTAATTTCATCAAAATGTATGTCACTGCCAAAAATGATGGTTTAATTCTGTCTCCTTCTTAACTCCATTGACATTTTCCTCACCCTTTCCTCATATTAAATTTAGTCATTGGCCGTAATGCTGGAATATGACTCACTGATCGGATGGGAAAGTAATTTATGTGGAGGAGAGATATACAGGTGAGAGTCTGCAGTTAGACTGGATTAAGCTTGGTGTGGAACGGTGCCCTGAATTGTAGTGTGTTTCTTGTTTCTATACAGTGAAGTTCCTGGCTGCACAGCTGTAGGTTTTATTTTAGATCCCATGGCTGTAAAAGGGCTATTCATTCTGTAATGCTGTTGGGTTTTCAAACTGTACTGGAATGACTTCCCTGTCGTGCTCTCTGAAAGGCTGCTTTTTTTGCAGGCGAATAAAGCCATCCATCAGTTTCTTAATAGTAGAATCTCTTTGCTCTGTTTCTACCATTGATTTGCTCAGTTTAGATAATTCTGCTGGGTGCTAAAACACCAGCCAAAAGAACCCTCATCTCTGGAGAATACATGCCTTTCCATTGGGACAGTGTGTTGACCTCTTGAAATTACTATAAGCACAAGGCTAAGTTTTCCCACCCCAGCATATTTTTTTCAGTAAAAGAGGAGATAAACGTCACAGGTGAAACCTGGCTCTGTGAAAGAAATCAAAGCATATAGGAATCATGTATTTGACAGATCTGCAGCAGGTACAGGAACAGTTTTCAGGTTTGTTCTGAGCTCATTACAATGCATAGAGCCCTGGGATTGGAGAAAGCACCTGCTCAAGATTTCTAAACCTTAGATAAAAAAGAAGTATTAGTGCTCCAGTTCTCTGATATCTTGTGCTCCTTCAGTAGCAACCACAACTTATGTGTGAATGTTGGTTTTAGCATTATTTATATTTATTATTTATAATTATTTTATTATTTCACATTATTTCAGTCATCAAGAAGAAAGAACTGGTTATTTGACAGTTGTGACTGGAATACATTTCATTTTGATGACTGTTTTTCATTTTGTTTTACATATATTGCTTATAGAAAGGGGGGGAGAAAGGGCTAAATGCCTGTTTGGTCCTCACAGCTGTGGCTAATGTATATTCACCCTTCCAAGTGAGACTTAACAATGCGCTTCTTCAGATATGAAGAAAAGAATGAATCCTCTCTCTTAAACTAAAATGGAGAAGGAAAGTTATGGAGAGTAAGGTAGAAAAATTTTCAAATACTCACAGTGAGCTCAGATGAGTTCTTCAGTCTCATCTATTAGTCAAGAGCGCTTAGGCTGTCAAAGGTGGAGTACAGGGCATGTTGAATATTCTCCATTACTTACAGCTGGAAGAAAAAGGTACCCACAGCATAAATAGAAGACAGAAATTATAAAATTCCTCTCCAAAGCAGAGCTTATGAAATGAATTGCACAGCCAGCCCACAATTACCAGTGGCTTTGCATTTTTAATGGTATACAACTTCTAAAGGGAGGTTTCATTTATTATGTACATAAAGCACTGACTGTTGTTGGCCAATGCACTGACTCTTCTGACATGGTCTTGTGTAGTTTACATCTGAGATTCACCAGATGCATCATATGGTCATAAAAGCCTTACCCTGTGTCTTCACCAGGACACACAAGAAATAAAGGGGTACTGTCAGAAGCTTGAACAGAATCTGGGGAACCAGAAACTGAAAAAAAATATTCCTACAATGAGCAGAAAAGGAGAAAGGTGATGAGCTTCTCAGGGAAGGGACTGAATAGAGAAATATTCTCTATGTTCTTCCATGACTGTGCTATACCATACACAAATTTACCTACCATAAAAATAGTTTCTTTTCATTGCAAAAATAGTTTTGCAAAAACTCTTACTAAAAGATGTGATGTGCTTTGACTAGATATCCATCAGCACACCTTGTGACAGTAAGACTGATCTGGAACTGCTTTGGAGAAGTTGTCAGTAGTGCAAAGTTTTCTGGTTAAATGATGTTTGCTATTGCCTTCCTGACACTATACATGTGTTAAATGGTCAATGCTGGAAAGCAAAATACTAGGAAAAGAAATTGAAAGGAGAATGTTGGCTTTTTCAAGAGGGGAAAAGAAAACTATTTAACCCACTGTTTGGATATTTTCCCCATTCTGTTATTTCACACTCATCTGTGGTAACAGGTAATCCTGATTTGCTCAGTGCAGACTGCTTAGCTGCAAGGTCCATTAAATCATATAAGCACACTCCCCTGCTGAGATAAAGTTAATGCTGTGGAGTGTGATGTAATGTCACTGCCATTCAAGGATAATGTCAGAAAATATATTAATCAAACCCCCTCCAAAAAAATACTAGTGTGTGTCACTATGCTTCTACACTTCCTTGTTCATCTTTGACCATCTTGGAAAATGTTATTCTGAAAATAGTTCAACAAACAATAATGTAATTCAAAGTCAGAATTAAAAGGTATAACATACTTTTCTTACAGTACTTCATCAAAGAACAGCGTTTCCTGAAGGTCATTTGTATTTGCAAGTTCTGCAGTTGCAAAAGAAATCTTTTTATCCTGACATACTATCATAACAATCTTGTTCAATACCTCTATTTTTTCTACTTTTAGCCTCTGTGTGTATTCTCAACTTGTATTTTATTCAGTAAAATGAAATTTCCGTAAAAAAGATGTAGAGTTTATGTTTTGATAGACTTTTAGAATCTCTTCATATAAAGCTGTAAGTAGGTTTGTTTTACTGTGTGAAAACTAAATTATCTGAGTCTCTTTCAGACTATGAATAGAAAAATAAAGCTACAAAATAAAGTTGAAAAGTCGCAAACAAACAAAATAGTTATATGTGAAATTATATTTTAAATATGAAAATCAACTTTAATATTCATTTAATCTTGTATGACAAAACAAGTAAAAAAAAACTGAGTTAATATTTGAATACTTCACTTTTCTTATATATGTCAAAATCAGTCCACATAATATTCAATTTTGATCAGAAATTGAAAACCATTTGATCAAATTATTTCTTTTGGCTGTATTACCAATAGGAAAGAATTCAAACAACTTCAAGAAGATTTTTTTGTTACTTCTCAAGGAAAAAAAACACATGAATTAATAATTATCCTAATTTTATTTCCTTCCCAGAGATCAGAGGTCAAGGTACCATTAAGTACATTCTAATCTCAAATGAGGGAATTGCACAATTTACTCTTTCATCACTTATACTAAATAATTAAAAATGGTTTGATGTGAGGATATGCAGAGATGGGAAAATTTAAACCTCTGGGACTGAGCCACAGCTTAGGGTCAATTCCTGAAGTTATAACTCATTTTGTTATGAGTCACAAAAGGCTACTGATATTGTGTTACTGTACAAATTAGGAGTCTTACTCATATCCTTTTTTTTCTCCCACAGATTAAGTTCAGTGACTCCTTCTGCTTGTACTAACTTTATACCTCCAAAATAATTCACTCAGGACATAAGCTCATCTAGATAATTTAATCTATTTGTAACTTTACTGATGGTAATTTTAATTCCACAAAACAGTAAGCTGTGTCTTGCACAATCTGATATAACAATTGAGCAACTGAGATAATTTTGGATACTGTCAGACATGTAGTTTTTTTCACCAGAGGCATTTAAGGAAGAACACATCAACTTTAACAAAAGCTGAGAAAGAAGAAAGACAAGAAAGTTGCAGTTTCAAAGCAGGCTTCTCTCATATCTTCTTTTTTATGTTAACATTGTTGGAATGCTAAATTTGCACCCACCACGTTCAGTTTAATCCTGGAAAAACCTTTGAAGTATAGAGCAGAAAGCCACCTTAGAACAGGAAACAAGATCTCCACCTTAGCTCAGGTGGTGCTGATACTGTATGTTGAAAGGAGGTTATGGGCACAAGTGTTGGGTCAAGTGGTTATCTTTTCTCTTTATCCACACCTATGGAGAATGCCTATGTGAAACTGAAAGATTACAGCATAAATTGGCAGGTATAACTTTTGAAATATATGTACTGATATTCCCTGACATAAGCATATTGAGGATGATGGAAGGTATATTGGGGGAGAAAGAAAATTTTGCTAGCTTTACAATACCTACAGCACACACAGTATTAAATACATTCATTGTGGGGTACTGCCTACCTTATGAGATCACCTGCTACAGGAATACCTATCCTACCAGTTCAGGATGAGCCATTCAAGCCTACCCTATTACTATTAATTTAAAATTATAAAAATATATCACAAAATTAATTGAACATTCCTCTTTCTGTGTCACTTGGTATGGGAGAAACAGGACGAAAAGTAGTAAGATCCCAACACAAAATTTCACTATTTTTTGTAGATACTACTGGCCTCAAAAAATGACAAAGATGAAAAGAAAATTTCCTGCTTGCCTTCAAACATAGCAGATGTGGTACATTGTGAACATCAAGTCTTAAACACAGATAATCATGAAATACCCATGCAATGGAATTACCCTGGCAACAGGCAATGTTACAACATTGTTTTTAAGTACAGGAGATTTCTGACATGAGGAATTCTGAGTAAATGGACAGACAAGAATGCAATGGGCAGCTTACAACCTGAAGAAAAACTGATTTGGGGATGGAGGTGCTGGAGTGTGCTCAAAGAAGGGCAGCAATGCTGGTGAAAGGTCTAGAGCACAAGTCTTATGAGGAGCTGCTGAAGTAACTGGGATTGTTTAGCCTGGAGAAAAAGGAGGCTGAGGGACCTTATCTGTCTACAACTACCTGAAAGGATGTTGCAGTGAGGTCCATGTCTGTCTCTTATCCCAAGTAACAAGTAATAGGACAAGAGGAAACAACTTCCGGTTGTGTCAGAAGAGGTTTAGAGTGGATATGAAGTAAAAATTCTTTACTGAAAATGTTGTCAAACATTGGACCAGGCTGCCCAGGAAAGTGGTTGAGTCACCATCCCTGGAGGTTAAAGACATACAGTTATGGTATTTAAGAGCAGGGTTTAGCACTGGACATGTCAATGAACTACTGGACTTGTCAATGAACTACTGGACTTGTCAATGAACTACTGGACTCAATCTTAAAAGTCTTTTCCAATGTAAATGATTCTAGAATTCTATTATAATTAAATACACAAGTATATCATTTATTGTCAGAATAAGTCAGTTATGAATAAAGTCTCCTGGATTGCAATTTTATATAATTATGTTTAATAATCTGCTTCTGACAATGAATGTGGACTGAACTCAGCTTCAAAGCCAACTTCAGTTAACAGAGGTGAGTTGTTTCCATTAGTTTTGTTCAAGAAATCTGACAGAAGATAGAAGTAGCAGTTGATAAGAGAGACATGAGAGCAGTTTTGAAGACTAAGACAGCAGGGAGAGATGAAAAGAAGCAGAAGAGTGATGAAACAAAACAGAGAATAGGACATAGAGGGTAGGAATCAGCAGATGGCCATTTATAAAGGATTTGTATCTGTTGAATGATGTCATCATAAGGCAGAGTGGGTGACGAGTCAGATGACATTAAAACTGAAGTGACAAATTTTGATGAGGATTATGTGTGGCTGAAAGAACCTTGCTACTCGTCATTCATATCAAACACTTGAGTAAACTCACTGATCCTCCATTTAAGTATAGACTAAATATAGACAGCAGAAACACTTGGAAATGAGTAACACCTCATTTCACCTCAAAACCTCCAAAGCTGCCCCATCTCATCTGCTCAGAAATATACCAAAGGGTATATTTCTGCTCATTGTTCCAACTTCTGAAAGTACATAGAACTGGTTTTGAGTCACAAGTCACAGACAGACACTTGATTATTATCAGAAATATTATAAGGTCTGGTCCAGGACAACACTACACTTAACAAATCATTTACATTATACTGGGTACAACTTGTTCTCAAATCCCTCATGTTCACAAAGTCTTATTAAAATTATTTTATAATCTTAATTGTTTACTAAAATAAAATATGCAGATTGATACAGGAAGACCAGATACATCACCCAACAAACAGACATTAAAATGAGATTCATGTCTGATCACCCTTGTTTAACACTGTTAATTTAAAATGGAACATGTAATTTTAAATGTATCTGATAAGCTACAGTCTTATCTATGACCACTTTCAAGAAGAGGCAGCAATTAACCCTTTCATTGCTATTGCCAAAGATCCTCTCTTTGTGTCTAAACTTCTTGCCATGCCCCACCAAATTCAGTCTATCTCCTGAAGTTTCATCTCATTCTGTAGCAAAAAGGGTAGACAAGCTCCTCTTGCTCAAAACAGTACCTGCTTTTGCAAACAGCCTTTAATAGTAATGTTCTTGGGTTATGAGTCTCCTTTAACAAGCATTAATAAATTATAAGAGTGTCACAGATCTCCAGCTCTGTGCTATAACGGAAGCAAACATGCACACACAAACCATCTCAGGAATTACACAAAGGACATAATTGGTGCCCGTGTTCCCCTGATTCTCAGCCTCAGACCATGACTGACCAACAGTCTCCACCACCTGTGACTCTGTCACATGGATTGCGTGTAGTAACCACAGCCAGAAGCACTGGTGCACTGGTCTAGGGCCAGTGGGGTGCAACAAAATACCTTGCTGTAGCCAAGCAGAGTTAGTACACTACTTGCAGCCTTGCTCAGGCACCAGCAAGTTTTAAGACTCTGCAGCAAGGGTGTTCACAGAGATCAGTTCACCCAGCCTAAAGCTTTTTGCTATTTTCTGGGCATTTACAGGTACAACACCTCTCCAACTACTGTACTGCAGCAGGGTGTGCAGCTACAATCTGAATGACAATCAGTTGCTAAATTTAGGTTAAATTGCTTCAGTTGTTAAACCTTTGCAGCATTTTCCAAGATCTGGAGTTGCTAGTCCAACAGTCTTTGAAATGACACCTTTAAGTAAAACTTTAAAACTATCATACACCAAGGAGTGAATTATGTTTGAGGGTTGAAATATACTGGGGAGAGGAGGATTACTTTTTCTTTTAAATGACAAACTTAACCTATTGTTAATCTTCAAATATGAACAAATACTTCTAGTTCCTGAACCAACTGAGGACTTATTAACTGTCAGAGTCTTAACAGGCATATGTAATACATTTTACAGACAGCAATTGCTGATAAGTGTTCATGAAATAAAGCATTAAAGGAGACATGTGAATCTGGGCATGTCTATCAAACATCCTGGCAAATGAAATATTAAGAAATCGATTGCATTTTAATCTACTGCACAGAATCTTTGGAGTAAAAGAGTAAAAACTGGTTTCCTTCCCTCATTGTAGAATAACATTTATTTTCCAGAATACAAGACCAGAAACTTTGTACAATTTTTACAAAAAAACACATTTTCTTTTTCAAGATTAGATATTATGTAAATTTAGATTTCCCCTGAGTTTTACTTCTTTGAAAATTGTGCATCTGTCCTGGGTTCAGCAGTTGCAGTCAGTTCCTGGGTTAAGTCAAAGCACCAGCTACTAAAGAGAAGAAAAACTGACTGCAACTGCTGAACCCAGGACAGCATCTCCACAGACTGAGACAATATGATGATTCACCTGGCAGCACAACACCAGTTTTCTTTAGTGTTGCTTACAATTTTCTGTTCAGATTGGGTGGCTCTTACCTAAACCAAATACCAGCCTGGTTGATTGAAATTTAGGCAGATTTAATCAGTAAGGGGTGTTCATTCCAGGATAAGAGTTGTGGGGTAGGAAGAATCTTTCGTGTGCTGTGAAAACAAAGAAAAAACTACATGGAAAAAGTTTTTAGGACTGTTGCAAACCTGTGTGAAGTTCACCTGTAAAAATTGGTTACTTAGGAAGAATTATAACTAAGAGGGAATCTCTTTTAGAGCTGTGTTTTAGTGATACACCATGTGCCTCCTCTTTTATAGAGAGGAACTCCATCTCTAATATTCCTAGGTCAAAATTTGTTAGGCTGAATTGACCGTCACACAATATCTTATGTGTGAGTTGCACAATTAAGGCTGCATCATGAACACAAACAGTTAACACTGTCAATCATACTACATGTGTTATGCTCATCTATCCTTGTAACATCCTGCTAAGGAAGTTTCTACAAGTATCCATGCAAAAGTCATCTTCTAAAAGAAATAATTACTGTTGAAGTTTTCAGAATCATATAATTAAGAAATTAAACAATTCAAAGTTCTTTATAGCAAAAATTTATTGAAGAGCTTTAACACATTATTTCTCTATAACCTGCATATTGTTTCTTACATTTTAAGATTAGCTGAAGCATTTTCCTAGTCATCTACAAAAACTACAATGTTTAGAAGACATCAAATTGTCATACATTAATTACCATCTCTTCTAATAAATTCTACCACGATTTTAAATCTTATCCATAGTAATTGTGATACTCCAGTTAATTCTGCAATAAAGGGAAATGTGCGGCACTTCATGATTTATCATGGGCAATCTCCTTTAGCTATTATTTCTTTCTGTTCTTCAGGAAAAAAATCTGAATCTATTGAAGTTAAAATGCTAACAGAAATTAAATTATCCTGTGGCTAAAATCAATATTGCTTTTCTCTAAGGAGGAATAAGGTCTATATTTAATATTAATCACCTGATATGTAGACATAAGAGATAAATAAAGTGCAAGTTAAAAATGAAATCTTTCTTCCTAATGTTAGGGACTTGATTAAATAGGTCAAGAAGTTATGAAAAATAATTACTACTTCTCTATTTGCAATGATAACCACCCTTAAATGGGAATTTGCTAGATACCCTTCAGTTGCAACAAATTAATTACAAATAGTCTTTAAATTCTTATTCTTTTGGGGTTCCAGAAGAAGTACAGAACATGACAGCTGTTAATAGTTTTGAAATAAAATCAATGATCTGTGGGTCTTTTTTATACTTCTGTTACAGAAGATAGTAATTAAAAAATTTCAGGAATTAAACAAAAACTGTTTGGGTTAGAAGTAAAAAGGAATAAAAATTACCTCAACATATATACTATCATAAGAAATGAGATATTTGTGCCATTTTCTGGCTTCTGCCTTTGCCAGAGATACAAGTGGTCAGAAAATTATAAAGTTTCATATTTTCCCTTTTCAAAACAAGCTATTGATACATCAAGAGATCAGTTTGCTATATTAATCTATTTAAATGATTCTGTCATTTTCCTAGGTACAATCTGGCTTGTGTATGAAAGACAAATCACACGTGCCTCAGTCTTGTTCATTGGAATTCAATCTAAGGGAAAGGGCTAAAATGAATTTCTTTAAGTTAATGCATATTTGTGGAATAAAATTCCAAAGCTGTATAGCCTTCACACTAGGAGATGAAGGAAAGCTCTACCACAGTGCCTAACTTCACATATCTATTAATATCACTAAAATTACACACATTCAGATACTCTAGGCTCTGTGCTTAAATGGAACTAGGGCTCATATCCTGCTGCTTTTCAGTCTCCAGTAATGGATCTTGAAATAGTTTGCGTGGAAATCTGTACCAAAAATATAATCTGTAAACCACAGTGTAAATAATGCTAAAAAATTTTCAGTAAGAAGGTTTGAAATGAAACCCATTGTTTCAAAGTGCTAAGTCAAAGTAGATATGTTAGTTTTAAATAATATGTTTGCATTTGCTGAAATTCTGTTCTGACATTCCCAAGGAATTTTATTCTTCAACTTTTTTTTATATTTAAAAACTTTCCATTTTCTTTCAAAGAAAACTAAATTCAAGATGTCAGCAATTCCTATGGAGAAAGCATTTCTGTTTCTAAAGAAAGCTGAAATCTTTCACTCTTTTCTTGACTGAAACCAGCAGAATTCTGGCTCATATTTTATAAACATCCCAAAAGTCTGTTATCTCTAAGAAGGACAGAACAGATGAGCAATGTGATCTAAGTATGTTCAAAGGCAACAGGATAACATAAAACTGACTAAATTACCATGTAATTCCTCTCAAAACCTTACAGAGCAGGATTTGAGGCTTATCTGCAGAAACATTGGTCTTTTTTGTTTTTAACCAGCTATGGGCCTTAACTATTGGTGTGAATATCCATGTTCTATTTTAATCAAAGGCCACTTTCTTCCTCTGTGTGTAGTCTTTCAGAACAGACTGCTCACTGCCCCCACCCTCCAAGAATACAAATAGCTTGATTTTACCCTTCTCTTGGGAAAACTCAAGGACAAGCAATAGTGCAAAGAACAGGTAATAACTGAACTTGATTGTGCTTTGAGTTTATTCCTCCTTAAATAGCACAAGTTCCACACTCAGCTGAAAAATGGTTCTCTAAAATCATCTTGCTGTGCTAAAAATGTCTAGACAGATATTTAGCTGGAAGAATTTTATAAGAATTTTGTCAGTTCACCACTGTAGAGTCCCACTGCTATCATGCGACTCCTTGACTGATTGTCCTCAGTAGTGCTTAATAAGAAAGCAGTCAGAAATCAGTGATAGCACAAAAAATGTTGAGGCAATTTATGTAATGATAGAAAGAAATGCCATATACTATATGTGAAGGTTATCAGTCATAATTTACTGAATGCAACAAAAGAGGCACTAAATATTTTCATATACAGAGGTCACACAGAAATAGAAGCAGCCAATTATAAATGCTTAGAGTATAAAACTTTAAGGTCATTAGCTTTTTCTTTGTATGAACACTCTGTTAGGTGTAAATGAGGATTTGTAATTGTAATCTTGCATAAAGAATATTTACAATTAGACTACAGAGGAATTCTGCTGTATTTTGGATCAGGGTGCCATGCAAGTGATGACAAAGCAGTTTTTAAAAATTATGATTATCACCTAGACTTATTTAGATTTATCAGCTTTGCACAATGAAGATTTAAAAGCCAAATCACAAAAGCCAGGTGAAAGAAGTCAAAGATAGATCCAGAAGTTTCTGGTCACTAATCCTTTGTAATGCTCTTGCTCAAATGCCCAGTATCTCTTTATGCCTTTACACATCTGAATGAAGTTAGGAAATTTAAGTTGGTGACATCCACAGTGAGGACCTGTACTATATGGAGTGCAGCCTGCCTGAATACCATTCCTTTTGTCCCATCCCTTTGTCTGAAGAGTCAGCTTCCTTAGCTGACATGAAGAGCTTGAGAGAACACATCAAATCCCATGCAACTCCACAGTGAAGAGAGGCCAGGAGGTCAGAGGGTTAACATCTGCTGTTAAAAACCTACAGGATTTCTTGGCCTGTACTGCAGAATGTGATTGCTTTATGTTTCTACACTGGACTGGGCTGTTTCACACTGTGCACAACATTACTGTGTGACAAAATGCGGAGTGGAAAGTCAAATACACAAAAGGAATACTGCGTCTGGATTTTCTCACTACAGAAACATGCTGCAGAAACCTGAATATATAAGAAACAAGTATTTCAAGCAACCATAATCTTAAGGCAAACTGAGTTCCAGTTCTTATTCAGCTCTTCAGTCAGGTTTGGATTACACACTATGATAGTGAATTTATTAAGGGATACATACAGATATGATCTAAAGCAACAGACTGCAAAAAAAATGCACCAAAAGATCAATTTTTGATTTGGGCATTGAGGTCATTGCCTGCTCCTATTCCATGAAAGAATGTTTTTTTTACTGAGTTCAGTGGAGCAAAAGTAAAACTAGCATTTACTGTTAAATGGACACTCAACTGGCAGGTTTTGTGCCACTTTGAACAGCTATTGAAGAGTAGCACATCACTGAAAGGCTCTGACCTCCACTGCAAGCAACTGTCAGAGCAGTAAAAGTTGAAAGCTTTTCCCTATGTCTTCCTCACATATTTACTAAATACATATAAGAAACCAACTTTAACGTTTCCCATACACAGATTTTATTTGGGAATTTCATCTAAACAAAATATAAGAGATTCTTACAAAAATAACTGAAGGCTGGTTTAAACTGTTGCCACCAATCACCGATTGTCTATCCATCAACGCTGAAAAAATATGAGGAAGTTGCAATAACTAAGTTGGAAGGACAAGGAATAGTAGATAGGACACATAATTCCAAAGAGATAGAACAGGATGAGACCATCTAGAGCACTAAGAAGAGAGAGTATATCACATCAGTTAACTTAAGGTCAGTCTTTGGTCTCACACTGATATATCATTTTAATAATCTCAGTTGCACATGTTATAGCCCAAGAATTTACTGTTAGGGTGGTGAGGCACCGGAATGGGTTGCCCAAGGAAGTTGTGAGTGCACCATCCCTGGCAGTGTTCAAGTCCAGGTTGGACGAAGCCCTGGGTGGCACAGTTTAGTGTGAGGTGTCCCTGCTTATGGCAGGAGAGTCAGAACTAGATGATCTTAAAGTCCTTTCCAACCCTAACTGTTCTATGACTCTATGAAAGTGTTGAAAAACAGGAGGTGATTGTTCTTAAAGATTGCAGACAGTTCACATAATTCTAAATATGTGTTCCCTTTTAAATCCTGTATTGTTCTGATTTGTAATACTCAGCCTTTACATAAAACAGAAGATTTAAAAAGAAGATTCTGTTTGTTACGCAAATGCGTTATTTCTTACCTGTCCTATACTATGTTGGCATAATCCATGGTAGGCATTAATAATGATTTTACCCATAATTTTAAACTGGATTGCAGTTTTCCATTTCCAGCATGTCTAGCCACTGCTACCCAGGAAAGGGAAGCAAACAGTTTGGTATTCACATCATGTGAGAATGGGTTTCAAAAAGGTTATAAAATGCTAACACTTTATAAAAAGTAAAAAACAATGCCTTTTTTGCTCCCTGTAGAGGGATAAGCCAACATTCTTCATGCAGCAAATTCTTCATGCTTTAATGAAAACGTGTTGGTTGTATGGATGGAGGAAATCACTTATAAAAATACTTGGAAGTTTGCATATTTCAGTAGCTATTTAGTCGGTATTTAGTAGGTATCTAGTAGGTATTTAATATTTCAGTAGCTATTTAGTGGGTATTTAATACCTACTACAAGCTTGGTTATTGAAGCAGCTTCTCGGCCACACTATTTAATGTATTACAACCAAAAGAATATTGTTTAACATTCTTGATTAAAGAGTAAGTCCTTTCATACTGCATTGCTGGTAAAGAAAATACCCAGTTGCATTATTTCCAGACAATATATATCTTTCTTACACTATGACTTACATTTCATCAGCCACAGAAGTCCAGTAACAATCAAAGACAACTTACGTAATTCCAACAGTGAGACACTCTCACTAGTTTCTTCAATTCATGTAATTGCACAGGTTATAGAGGCATTAATGGGCTGTACTTCAAGGAAAATAGATAGAAAGCTTATGTATCCTTGATATAGTTCTAGTTTGAAAATAATTTCATTGTCTTCAGTAAAAATATAACCATTAGGAAAATTAGCCCTAAGATAAATACATATATGAGATAGGTAAATAATGCTGGATTAATAAAATAGTGTCTAAAAACTTATTATGGTTATACAAAACTAGTGAAAAACTAAAAAAATTGTCATTGCTAGTGGAGAAGTTAAATTATATCTAAGACTATTAATAACATCACATATGCAGTGTCAACATTATTTTAGCTATAAAAATATCTTCCTCCACCTAAGGCATTAGCTTTTTGTAATATAATGCTACTTCTTTTCTATCAGCATGGTGTGATTTTTAAAAAGAGTACATCTAATGGGTGGAACAGAGTAATGTATATCAAGAGCATGACATAGGCTACCCACCTTGTGATCTCTCACCACCTGTTTACAGTACCTTAGCTTCACGGTCCAGAAAATGAGATAAAACTTCATTTGCAAATCTGTTGTAGAGACTTGGATATAAGGAGAGACAACATAATGATGGACAAGTGCTATTGCCATGTAGAATTGAATCCAAGGACCATTTTTAAAGCATCTGCCAGTTCTATAGAATGTCCCTATAGTACAGTGAAAGGATAAACCACAAACTGCAACAGCCTTTCAAAATGAAACAGTCTTCCATATAACTGTATAAGCATATATAAAAACACATGCTATATACATCATAACACAAGTTTTCCAAGTGTAAGTGCAAGAGATGTAAATTATTTGCAAATGCACCAATTAGAATTGCGTGCTACCTGAAGCTAACCAGTTTTATAATATGTTAATTCACCAAATCATTTTATGTATGATGCTAAAACGTTTTTCACAAATATTCTAGACAACTTTTGAATTGTAGTCCCCTCTATGGAGCCAATGACATTAGCTACTATTAGACTATTTCATTCCATGTGCTGAAGGAGCAGAAAGAAAAGTAAGTATCAAACTGATCTTTTAATTCTACTAAGAATTCATTGTATTATTATTGTTCTTATAAGATATCAACAACATTGGATGGACTTTTTAAAAATTATGCAAACAGAAATAAATTACATATAGAATCATAGAATAGTTAGGGTTGGAAAGGATCTTAAGAGCATCTAGTTCCAACCCCCCTGCCATAAGCAGGGACACCTCACACTAAAACATGCCACCCAAGGATTCATCCAACATGGACTTGAACACTGCCAGGGATGGAGCACTCACAACCTCCCTGGCCAACCCATTCCAGCATCTCACCACCCTAACAGGAAAGAATTTCTTCCTTAGATCCAATCTAAACTTCCTCTGTTTAAGTTTGAACCCGTTACCCCTTGTCCTGTCACTACAGTCCCTAATGAAGAGTCCTTCCCCAGCATCTCTATAGGCCCCCTTCAGATACCAGAAGGCTGCTATGAGGTCTCCACGCAGCCTTCTCTTCCCCAGGCTGAACAGCCCCAACTCTCTCAGCCTGTCTTCGTATGGGAGGTGCTCCTCTGGACTTGTTCCAACAGCTCCATGTCCTTTTTATGTTGAGGGCACCAGAACTGCGCACAATACTTCAGGTGAGGTCTCATGAGAGCAGAGTGAGAGGGGCAGGATTACCTCCTTAATAATCATGTTAGAATCAACAACTGAAAAGTCTGGTTGAATATCCAAAAGGAGGTTTTCCAAGCTGACTTCCATCTCTTTAGTAATGCCATCCAAATTATTTTCATCAGATCCCTTTTTTCAACTGCTTTTACAGAAACAGGAATTAGAGTTCTACTGCAGAAAAAAAAAAAAAATAGGCCAGTTTCAGTAATTCATCACATAGAAGAAGACTCTGCTTTTATTGTTAAGACCCTTGGGAGTTTGCACTGAAAACCATTCCATCATAGTTTCTAACAGAAAGCTTTTCTGAAGTATGGTAAGTAAATATTTAGGCAGCTCAATAGTTGGGACTTAAGTTTCATTTCTTCACATTTCCTAACATGACTCCTTACCAACATAATTTTCAGTTTAAACTTGACTTGCATAATCTACAAATGCTTTGTGTTAGTTTGCTTATAAAGATATGTTGGGTTTTTTCCATTTCAGCAAATCATATTTGTTCTTGTATTAGAACAATGTCATGAATTTACTTCCATATTTTCAGAGTGAAGACAGACAAGTTGTTAAGGATCTCTGAAAAATTATGATTGTGCTTTAATAAAGGTCTCTTGAGTTTGATGTGTTATTTTAAAACAGCTCAGCAATGTAGCAACTAAGGGAGAAAACCATTAAGTCTTGACTGTTTGTATGAAGAAGTCCTTTTGTGTAAAAGTAACACCCCCTCAGAAAGCAAAAAAGAAAACCAACCAAACACAAATAAACCCTAAAAAAAAAAAAGGCAAAAAACCCCAAAACAAACCCACCCCAAACAAACAAACAAAAACCCAAAACCAAAACAAACGCTTCACTATTTGATTCTGTTACACTGTTATAACAGTGCTTCAGTTTGAAATTAAAAACTTGTGAGTCTGATTCACACATTAATTTCCACTTGATAATCATGCATTTTTTCACAATGCTCACTGCAAGTACTCAACACTGCTGTGACTATCTTGGGATCTCACCTGCAAAATTTGTTGTGATAAAGAGTATCTATATAATTTGCTGCTCTGTAACCAAGAGAAATATGCAGTTATGACTCCTATAGAATACCAGGACTGGTATACTGTAATTACTCTAACTTGCTTCCAACAATTTAACCTGTTGCAGAATTTAAATACAGGAAAGAGAAAAAAATAAAGAGAAATATTGATTAAAAATAATTGAAGAATATTTTTCTCTAGGAAAGATCAAAGACAAAGTAACAGTATTTGGAGATAATCAAAAAGTTGAAGATACAAATCAGGAGAGAATACTGACTTTTTTCTTCATATCTGCATCTGAGCAAAACCAAAACAACTCAGAAAGTGATTTGGATGACAGTTCAACCAGCCTGAGACGCAACCCTGCAGCTGAAAATAAAGTTTGAATTTTTTATTATTTTTACTTTTTAGTCACAATTAATTAATGAAACAAGTAATGATGTTAAGCTATACAGAAAACTAAATATACTCAGTAAAATTAGAAGCAAGCTTGAAGCATCCTCTTTGCCTGAGGCAACAGAAATGATGAATGATAGTCTGAGGAATACTCTTTGTGTTCTGGACCACTAAAAATGTAATCTCATTAATCTTCTTGAAGCTTTTACCTTTTACTTCTGCTTTAACTACATAAAACCTAAGAATTCTGGACATTTTTTACCTGAATTTTTGATACTGCATGACACCAGTTGGATGCAATGGGAGTTAATAAAATTACAAGGGGACTATGCAATGTTAGGTATAATATTTCAACAAGCAGTTTTAGTGCAAAGATGATAAAAATACAGTATTTAATTAAAACAAAATCTAAACAATAGAAAATACCATTGAGATGTAATATTTCTAGTTCTGTTCTGTGCTTTATAATAAAATTCTAAAGCAAGAGAATACATTTGGTAAAACAGAATAAAGCAGGAAGCAGGGCAGTGCAAGTGATGGAGTTCAGCTCTTCACCACAATCTGTGGAACCAACACTGGGCAGGCTAGGTTAACTAATACTTCTGTTGAGCACTTTTATTCTGAAATACAATACTTCTACAAATTAAGAGAGCTCAATCTTGATAACCAACATGAAAAAATTTGGCTGAAGCAACAGCCAAAGTTGCCATCAACTAAAATGCACTCCTAATCCTGAAATCCAGCTACAATTTTCCTGCGTAAATGAGCTAAGAAGCTACAGAGCCTTGTGAGAATTTATATTTCAAAGCACACAAGAAATTTGATAGACAGAAAAGACTTTATCAAACAGATTCAGGCCAAGATGTCAAACAGTTCCTTTTAATTAGAAAGGAGGGAAAAGCCAACAACTCCTAGAAGTACAGTAGGAACCTCACTGTGAAGAGATAATATTGAGAGATTTTGGAGACAGCAGTAATGGGCTGCACAGAAGCCCATAGATTTTTACATTTAAAGTCCCAACTGCCTACCTATACAGTAATCACAGCAGATGGATAATGTGCAGTGTTCAGTTTTTTTAATAAACGTGTCAAACATTAAACATCCTGTTCACAGATGTACTATAATAAAATGTCTTTGCTGTGATTTGAAGTGATACTGCCTCAAAAAACCCTACAGATTTTACTTCAGAGAAAGAATTCAATTGATGCACATACCTTAGCCATGACTCATTTTTGCACCTTACCTACATAACTTTAGAAAAAGAATTCCAACCCCAACTATGCCAGCCAAGACAAGACTTTAGCTGTCAAGTGTAAGCCATCATATGATAAGAGCTAGGAGCTGTGTGACTGAAGGTACTTTGCTTTTGAACATCCATTTTGCACATCATCTATTCATGGTCTTTGGAGACCTCACAGAATTTTTAGTAGGTTCTTTCTGTTTCTAATCTACACATGGGAAACTGTGTTAGAATTCACTGAGCTTCAGTGGCATTCTTCAGATTTATGCACTTACACATTGTAAACAGTACTCTCAGCATGAAAAAAAGAAGAGCAGAGGGAAATATTCTCAACAAAAGAAAACCAAGGAAAACATTAAATCTTGTGTTAAGAAGGTGGCTACATTAAATCCTACAAGCATTTTTATCTAAAAAAAAATCAACATTTATTTTTATTCTTTGTTAACTCAGAGCAGATTTTGCACAGATCCAGTAAAGATACAAGCTATGGGCTTGGTCAGCAAAATGCCCCCTACAAGTGTGTGTGGCTAAGTCCTTCAAGCACCACGTACTACTGACACACACATGGTCCTCTCAAAACTGAATTACTTCCCCTCTTTCTCCTTTCAGTTCTTCTAAAAGAAGCTTTCAATTTTCTTTCTTTGTTCACACTAGAAAGAAATTGTGTGGTTACATAAACATTTTAAAATTAAGCTATTAGGGCTTCTGCTCCCCTTTTGGCAGTGCTGGCATTGAAGAGACAAACTCTCCAAAGTCAGCCATTCCCAGCACATTTCATCAAAAGCACAGGCTTCCTTAGCAATCCCAAAACATCTCAGAGTCCTTCACTCCACGTGCCCTTGGTAGAGCATCTTGCTAACACAGAAGTGCACAAGACATCACCTGTGGCCCTTCTACCTAACAATAATTTATGGGCTGGATTTTGGGGGATAGTTTTCTAAGTGCAAAATAATTGGTTTATTAACTACATGTGCAATGTCTGGTCAAAAGAAATTCAGCACAGTATTTCAGGTTTCTGGTGTCTTTCTGGTGAAAAGCTGATTGCAGTGTGCTAGTTACAGTCACAGGTCCCAGAAATCTTGCTGCATAAAGCAGTGTTCAGAAAGCAAAAATAATTGATACCACCTCTGTAATAAAACATACCTGATTCAAAGAAAGGCAGGGGCATAGCAGACTCTTTACAATAAGTGGAAAGTAACTCATTGAATTTGACAGGCAGTTTTGCCTCAGTGCTATCGGTGATAAACAGGTATTCCTGCCTTTCTGATGGCTGATACAGGTCCAGGTTTGTGGTGAAATCTGCAATATGTATGTATGCACATAATTAAACAGAATTTAATATCCCTGCTGCTCACACTCCCAGGAAAGGCAAAAAAAACCCTGTAATCTCAAAACTAAGTATGACAGGTTGAGGATTAGATACATATTTGCCCAAAAGGTAGAAATACATGTTCAGAAAATTGAGTCCTGACTGAATGTCAGAANGCTCACACTCCCAGGAAAGGCAAAAAAAAACCCTGTAATCTCAAAACTAAGTATGACAGGTTGAGGATTAGATACATATTTGCCCAAAAGGTAGAAATACATGTTCAGAAAATTGAGTCCTGACTGAATGTCAGAATACAACAATAACGAAAAAAACCCTCAAACAATCAAAGAAGCAAAACCATGGATACCAATCCACTTGCACACTTTCTTATTTTGTTTCATACAGAACTACTGGGGCCAGCTGTCTTACTCTAGTGACTTACAGCTTCTCTTTGAGTGCAGATCTTTTGCCTGCACTTCCATGCAAGATTGCTCCATTGAATCAGCTACAAGTTTTAAAATACTACGGCATCTGGGAAGACAGCAGAGCATATGTTCAGACATGAAAAAATATGTTCAGAAGAGAGGGATCTTCTGTTCCCTCCTATTCTACAAATCCTTTAGGTCCTGATGCATTATATTTTAATGGGAGCTGTTGGTGGTCTCCCACTGCAGATCTGTGGATAGCCTTACATCCACTGAAAATACGGGCCATGGGATATTCATAACATGTGTCTTCCTCACTCAAGACCACAAGAACAGAAGGAGAGGCATCTACAAGTCTCCCCTTATGTTAGCAATGCACTTCAATCCTGATGTAATATATTTCTGATAATTGATCTTGGAGGTACCGGTAACTTAAGAAAGGGGGGGCAAAAAAGAAGTCTTTCTAGGAAACATGTTATTTTGGGTTTTTTTTTAATTTTTTAAATTTCTTTTTAGTTGTCACAATGACTTTCATTCCTCCTTAGTGTATGTGAGGGGAAAAACAGCAAAGTTACCTTGCACATTCACATGTAAAATGATCCTCATCTGAATCTAAAAAGGTGTTGATTTTGTGGGGGTAAGAAGTGCTGCAAAGAGCTGAAATCATCATCAGCCCATTAATATTTCTATGGCTTTTAAGGGTTCATCTGCAGAGCAGATTCACAGTGGAGAATCTCAACTTTCATTACAAAAAAAAGTATTTCTACACTCTGCAGTAGAGAAGGAAAGCTTGAAAATTACCTCACCACAACCAAGAGATTCAGAACTCAAAAGATAAATTAAAGTAACACACATTTAGGCAGACACATAATGATTTTGAAAGCCAACTGCACAGTTCTGTTATATGGGGAGAAAGAGGAAAAGACCTCATCCCATTTAAGGGAAGTGCCGTTTAGCTGTGCAAGAGTTCTCCAAATATAAAGGAGTTATTTAGTCTCCTGGTAGGAATATCTCCTTGTAGTTAGGCAATCTAGACAGCATCAGCAGCTACTTCCTATAGCTTCTGCAACACCATATTTATATATGGGTTAATTTACATGCTGATCAAGACTTCTGAAAATATTTTTCTCCTATTTGACATCACTTATTTCTGATTTAACAAGCAAATCCAGTACAAAACCTTAGACTGTTTGTTTTTAGCATGATCTTTGCCACTTCAGCAGGGTGTAGACATAGAAAAATATTTTAGAGCAAAAATGGAGTGGAAACATCCTTAAATTAATATCTTGGTATGGCTTAATGTTTTTATAAAAGTAGAAATTCTTTGCAATTTTCTTTTTTGCTTTTTTGTTTCAGGTGAATTCAATCTTACCTTTATTTACTTACCATGTGAATTAAATACCCTACATGCAACTACTGAAATTATTTTGTTTAATGCCACATAGAGCATGGAAGTATTTAAACTCAAAAGTGAGAGATGCTGAGAAGTATTAAAGAGCTAAAGTTTCTCTCTGTTAAAGGTAAGAGCAGAAAGAAAATTTCTGGTAATTAAAATGAAAATTTTGCATCCAACCTCAGTCTTCTAATGTCTTTCAACACCACAATATGACCAATTAACAGCTTAGTTTCATCAAGGACCAATATATGTGATACTTCAGTTGATATTGTCACATGCTGGGCTTTTTTTCAAATAGAAATCCAATTCATTTTTTTCAAGACACCGCTACTGATGATTTCTATCTTCATAGTTCCTCTCAACTAGATTTTTCTTACACTGTCTAGAAAATGCAATAGTATCATACCAAATGAGCTAATTTCATACCCACTAAGTAGAATGGACTTAATTCTACTTTCATTACCAGTAAGTCAAAGCCATTCTATTGCACAGTGGGAGCTCAGATTTCATCCTGTAATACCTTCTGTCCTTGAAATAGTGATAAAGTATTCCAGAGATCACTGGGTGTACTTCAGGCTAGATTAAGAAATATGTGCAAACTGTCAATTTATCTCTGCTTTTGTCAAGGAAGACAAGCCACTGGTGGCATATTGTCATTGCAAGATGCAGATCCAAAACCAGTCCCATTTGACTAGATCAAAATTGCCACTGAATGCAGGAAAAAAAAAAAAAAAAAAAAAAGAAAAGAAAAAAAGAAAAAAATCCTTTGAAAATTGTGCCTTTCTTGCTTTCTAAGTTCTTCTGCAGATCTCAGACAGCTCCCTTTTTTTGTCTGGCTTTATTTCCGTGCAGGTTATTCATAGATGGAACATTACAGCTGGAATTTGAACACAGCTCAAGTAAAACTGGAATGTCTAGTGGCAGGAAAGACTACTTCTCAAACCACAGTTTTTAAGATTTGTATACAGCTGTTAATTCAGGCTCTCTGGGGCTTCATCACCAAGGTGTGAAGAGCAACTGGGTGACAAGCTTCCACCTCATTCACTAGCTTTTTTTGCAGACACCAGCCTTAGCATGCAGGGCTGGAAGCATGGCAAAGGAGATGGATAAAGCAAAAAATCTGGGAGAAAGAGCAGTCACTGCTTCTGTAGCAAATTAGAGCAAATATATCAGCAAATGAGGTTTAAGAGGCTTGATTCTTTATCAAACATAAAGTGAATTAACTAAATGTGGAATTATGTAATATGGCAAGAGTAAAGTTGACAAAATGAACAGAATGAAGAGGAAAATATGAAAGACCAAATCAAAGAATGGGAAATTATGAGAGCAAGTAAAAGCAAACAGGAAGAATGAGGTACAGAAAATAAACAAAAAGAAGTAATATGTCAGGCACAATGTGGAAAGGACAAGATGAGAGAAATGACAGAATCTAGTCATGGACCCCAAATCAATTTCTTCAAAGCCAAAAACTAACATTTAATTTATATATGCCTGCCCTTCAGAAAACAAAACATGAAAGGTTTCAAGCAAAGGACAGAAGTGCCAGGGAAGGAGTGCAGTGAAACATGAGACCTAAAACTAAAAATGGAAAAGAAAATGGGAGTAAATTTTAAATTCTGAATTTCCTGTAAGTTACTAATGATTAGAAGGTGAACACCATTAAATGAATAAAGAAGAATTTATTCAAATTAATAGAGATCAGACACAGTCATCATAAAGTTGCTATTGTTGCCATTAACACAGGTGATCCCTGAAGTGGAATGGTCAGAAGCCAAAAGGCTATATTCCAAAATATTGCTCTGTATTTATCTTAATGGTGTATTTGCTAAACATTATATAATGCCCAGTACAATATATAGCATTCTATTCTCTGTAACAGTGTATCAGCAACCAACATGAAGTCCACTGATAGCTTTTATTTTTCTAGAAGCTGTCTGCTGAAAGGATCAGATATGAAAGTCTAGGACTTACTACCTCATAGGCAGATTTGCCTCCAGTATTATTTTCAAACTTGAGTTGCTTTTTTGTGTATGCTACATATATCCGCTCCAGAAATTATAGGTGCAGAAGTATGCAAGGTACATAAAACTACTATAATGCTGTTAACCTATACATTCCTATTGTAATCTCAGTAATTTCTATTCCAAATTTTAACAAAATTGCATAAAAACATGTTAAAATTTTGTAGTGGTTTAATTTTGGAATCCAATCTTATAATTCATATATCAAACATGTAATAGTCTTTATAGAGGAGACTAAACTTGCCATTAGTTCCTAAAGCTTTCTATCATGCTTTCAAACTCTCAGATTTTGTGCCCTCACAATACAGCAAGAGACATCTTCCCCTAATGTTCCCACATAGTAAAGGTCAGCATTAACATTATGGAATTTCAACTGCTGTGGAAATAAGTTTGAAATATGTAGGTGGAAGTTCAGTTACTTGTACTGCATAGTGGATCTTTATTACAAATTCTGTTCTATCTCATTTGTAATTCCCACTGAAACTTCATCTGCTACCATCAAAGCTGCTGTCTGCCTAAGGTTTTCACTGCTTTCTTTATACTTTTTTCCTTTCCCATTGTTATTAAATTATCAGCACCCATATGCACTCAGTTGGATGAGACACAGAGAGGTCAGCATGGTGTACAACTTTTAGGGCATCAAAATGAGACCAGAATAAGACTAAAATAATTAATAACTCTTATGAGAGGACACATTGCACTGGGATAGCTCTGTGCATTTTACAGAAGGTAAAAATGCTAGACTAGTGACTAGTAACCATAAATTTTGAAAGATACTGAATTTGAAATAAAATTGATTTTATGCAGGAACAATTTGTACCTATTAGACAGATCAGCCAGTTTGCACTGAAATCATTACTTTCAAAAGAGTTATGGGGAGCTCTGGGTGACTTTCATCTCATGGAAAATATCTGCATTTACATTTTTATTTTTGAGTCAGAATAGGTAATTTTCTGTAGTAAAGATAGTCTTTCTTAATCCCAGGACAAGAAATAATAGTAAATCCCTGTAAAATATACAGACACAGACAACAATTATAATCAACAAATGCTAAACCATATGGACCTGGATTTACATACACAGTTATGGTACAGCACAAATTGCTACTGAAGCACTAAGTTTTGTCAACCAACACTAGACTGCCTCTTTGCAAATCAGTTAGTGTGCAAGATCTAGATGTGGCAGGCACAAATTATGTAATAGAGTTTGCCATGATGAGAAAAGGATTTGATTGCTAATGTTTAAATAAGGATCCCCTGAGTTGTCTCTCTTCTGTAAGAATTATGTTAAATATTTGGTAACAGGATGACATGTCCTGCATAATTTAAACCTTTCTGTTTTACTGGGTACACAACACACGTATGCCTGCAATTCATTAGTTCCTATGCAGACTTTTAACCAGCATTAAATATACATTTAAGATGAGCTACTGTTATGTCCATCAATCTCTCCCTCTTACTTAGTTTATATTTTTATTGTTGATATGGCTTTTACTCCAGTTAACATATCAGCACTTTTGTGTATTTGTGAAACAAGAGGCCTCAAAAGCTCTGCATTTGATATCTTCTTATGTCTGACTGTCTACAGTGCTGTCACACCAGTTCATAGCTCCAAAGACAGCTTCCATCCTTCCCTGTCTGGCTGCAACCTAGCAGCTTTGTATGGTCTGAGTTTACTTTATTTTTTGAAAATCTGGAGGGAGCAAGAAGATGATAGGATGTAAAAAGAGACACAATGAAAAGGGAAGATCAGTATACATTTAACAAAGACATACTGTGACACTGCGCAGCAACTGACAGCCTCTCCTCACCTCAAATAAGAGCAAGAAATTAAAACAGAGAGAAGATGATTATACCATTTTAGACCTTTTATGCAAGAGTGATAAATATTACTTTTGATGCATATTGGAGCAGATTAAGCATAACCCTACTTTCACTGCTATCAGCTTTCCACTGCTTTAACTTGAACACTATTTCAAAAAATACTGGGTAGTCACTACGTAATGGTTTCAAATTATCATCACAAAATGTTTGGGTTTGTTTCTTTGTTGTTTTGGTTTTGGTTTGTTTTTTTTTGTTTCGGTTTTTGTCAGGTTTTTGTTTATTTGCTTTTTTGGCATGTCAAATAACTTCCCAAAGTTTTATATTAGATATGTATGATCATCCTAGTAATCAATTTTTTATTTCAAAACTGGAAAGTTCAGTTCTCAAGATCTCCCTGAAAAAAAAAAAAAAAAAAAAAAAAAAAAAAACCAAACAAAAAAAAAAAA
>NDXB01022222.1:2211-14441 GCA_002631895.1 Agapornis roseicollis
AAAAAAAAAAAAAAAAAGAAGCTATAACCCCACACCATGTTTTTCATACACCAACTACATCTACTGGAAGACACAATTTTTTTGGTTCATTTATTTTCCAGCAGAGCTGCAGGCACGCAGCTTCCATAAGGGTTAGCCATGTATAAAAACATCAAGCCATGAATTTTGCTGACTGCCTGCTCCTTTACCTCTCCAAATAAATGGTGCATATGCCTTTAGGGTGTCATGCAGCTCTGCTCTTCAGTGTTGGATTCTCTGTTTCTGCAGCACACGTAACAGTACAGCTCCCTGCAGCAAGCTTGCTGGAAATAAATAAAAAGTAAACTAGCGAAGACTCCAATGCACAAATGAACATAAAAGCTCTTCTGGACAAATAAAGACACATTTGTGAGGACTTCAAATAGAGGCTCAGCCTTAATGCTAGTCATAAAGGGAGAATGAGGAAAAACAAAATGTGTGAACTGACTCTCCACAGCTGAGAAAAAGGCATTTTTATTAAAAAGCTGAATTATAAACTCACAGAATTGTTAAGGTTGGAAAAGACCCTTAAGATTACGAAGTCCAACCGTTAACATTGTTAAATATTTTGGTCAATGACATCCCAACACAACAATGGTAAGAAGACAAAACAGACTCTTTAGGATGGAGGTGCTTAGCCAAGAACTTAAAGCATTCTGGAAAACATGGCAGGAAAAATAGTTCAAGTCACAACACACTCCAGCATGGCCTCATCTTCAGTAAATTCAAGACAAAGCAGCCGGGGTCCTATTTTCAACCTAGTGGAATCCCTTGCTCTGTGTTAAAAACATCACACACACTAGTGAAAACTGCCTACAAAGGAAATAGGATGGATAGATGGACAGTGAAGTTCGTATAATGTGAATTCATTCAGAGTTCTTGAAATTAAGAGGTTGTGAATGAATCAAAACTCAAAAAGCAGCTAATAAAACTTGATAAATGGGCAGGATGGAGACATAAAATTTACTGTGGTCAGGTACAGCATAATAAATCTTTCTAGATACTAAAAAGAATCATTTAGGTTGTTCACATGTTCCAAATTATTTGGAACTTCTCAGAGGTACTATCTGGCATCACTATGGAAAAGTCACCAAAAATACCTGTTCAATTTGTAACAGCATTCCAAAAAAGCAAGAAATTAGACTTGATTAGAGAAGGAGATTGGTCATCATTTCACAGAGACCAATTTACATTTTATGGTTTTATTCTAGTACTGTCAGGAAAAAGGGAAAAGTATTCATAAAAAGAAAGACTAAGTGAAAGAAAGACATAACAAAAGTGATAGAACATGTAAAACCAAGCCCAAATCCTGCTGAAGACCAAATTATTTATTTCTCAAAACAGAAGAAATATAGCAGAACACCAGTACTTCATAAGCAAGCCTTTTACAAAATCCTAATTAGGAGTAGCTTACAGTACTACTCTTAGTAGTAGCAAAATGACTCCTCTTCATTCCAGGAAGACAACTTCAGTTCAACTCATTACAACCCTATCTAGCAGCCTAATTCTGCCATGCCCATTCTATTCTCTTGCTATTAGGACAAAAGAGATTTTGCTAAGGCAGCTCCACAGCATTGTCTGAATGAACCCACACTGTTCTCAAAAAAAATGCTTTTTTTTTTTTAATGGAATGTAATTATTTTATGGTAAAATGGAATATTTAACAAGACAATGACGTCTTTTGTTTGGTTAGGGGTTTTTGGGTTGGTTTTTGGGTTGGAGTTTGTTGTTTATTTGGGTTCTTCTTTTTTTTTTTTTGGGGGGGGAGGGGGGAGCGTGTTTCTAAAAGCAAATCTAACCTCTTCCATTATATGATAACCTGCTTTGCCAAAGTAAGGACACAAGATCTGATTTGCTTTGCACATGGAGCATTATGGGTCTTACTGGAATGTTAACTTAAAAATCTACCATGACATCAGATGAAGACAGATGCAGGTCTGTTTACAAATGTGAAGAAAGCATCTCATTCAGAAGAGACACTGTTTTTAAACCAGATATTTTGATTAAGATATTTCCAGCTACTAAAAAAAATAAAAAACTTTCACCATAAACCCAGAAACTTGATTACTCTCATTGTATATTTGAGCTCCCTCTTCTATATCTTCATCTCTCTCACTTATCTTGTGAGCCCATCATATCTATTCCTCCTTTAATTACTTATAAATATAAATCAAGATAGGCCTCATCTGTATGAGGCTGGAGAACATTCCTACCATATTTCAGCCTAAATTGTTGTTCGGTTTTTTTTCTCCAATGTTTTAATCTTCTCAACAGGTTTCAAGCTGTTTCTTTTTGCTGTTCTTGAATTGTTCAAATTAATCCCATACTGAACACAATATTAAAGGAGCAGAGGCTAATGCCCAGCACACCTTCCTAACAATCACTCACCTTGATGGTCAGACACTTGAAAATAGAATTAACCCTTTTGGGCCACACTACAATTCCACAAACCAAACTCAGATTATGTCCACCCCAGCCCTCACATCTTTCAGAGATGCTCCATCCTGATAAGAGGCTAATGCCTCCTCCTGTTACAATGACTGTGTTCTTGTTCCCAGTATGCACAGCCCTACTGTTGTGCTGGTTTTGGCTGGGTTAGAGTTCATTTTCTTCACAGAGGTGAGTAGGGGGGCCTGTTTTGGATTTGTGCTGAAAACACTATTGATAATTCAGAGACATTTTCATTATTGCTGAGCAGTGCTCACATTGTCAAGGCCTTTTCTGCTTATACAATCCCACCAGCAAGAAGTCTAGGGGTGCACAGTGCACAGGAAGCTGGGAGGGTGCACAAGCAGGACAGCTGACACCAACTGACCAAATGGATACTCCATAATATATGATGTGATAATCAGTATACAAAGCTGGATGAGGAAGGAGAAAGAGGGGACATTTGGAGCAGTGGAGTTTGTACTCCCAAGTAATTGTTACTCATGATGAAGCCCTGATTTCCTGGAGATGGCTGGACACCTGCCTGCCAATAGGGAGTAGTGAATGAATTCCTTGTTTGCCTGTTAAGTTGTCTTTATCCCATCTCATGAGTTTTCTCACTTTCACCCTTCCAGTTCTCTTCCTCATCCCACCAATGGGGAGTGAGCGAGCAGCTGCATGGTGCTTAGTTGTCAGATGGGGTTAAACCACAACACCTGCCTAGTGTCTGCCCTCCCAAATTAGCCAAACAGCTCAATACCTGTGACTCCCCTGGAAACCTATGTTTGATAAAGATTCCAATGTACAGTGATATTTCTAGGACCTCTCATAACCAGTTTGTAATCTTTAGTGGTTGTTATTGTCATTTTGTATCTTTATAGTTTCCTGATCAGAACTGTCTAGCCAACTGCCTGACAGAAATCCAAGTATATTATGTCGCCATTTGAAAATCTGTGTTTCATCTGATTTGACATTGATACATTTATCAAACTTTCATCTCATAAAAAACAGGTATCACATTAGTTTGACAAGATGTATTTTCCATAGCCACATGTTCACTGCAAGCAACTCTACTATCATCTTTTAAACCTTTCTTGATCAAAATTCATGTCAGCCACAACATTATTATAGCCCAGGAAAATTCCATGCCGACAGGCCTATAATTATTGAGTCATTTTGTTCAACCTTTCAAAATATTGCAGGACATTGTCTTTTAACCAAACTCCTGAAACTCCCCTGACATTTGGGGGAAAAAGAATAAAATTATCTGGATCAACACCCTACAGAGTTCTTTGGCCATCTCTTAAAACTCTGAAATGGAAATGTTTCAGCCTTCAATTTTCTACTTCTAGAGGCTGGGTAAATGCTGGTGTGCAGAAGGGAACCTCATCACTGTATGATGATTCTGATTTCTCCCCAGATGCAAAAAAAAATTATTAAAAATTTAAAATTTTTCTTGCCAGCCTTCAATGTTTTGCCAACAGACATGTATAAGATGTTTTATTATTGACAGTGTATAGTCACCTATGTCTGTCTTTGGGAGCAAACTCACCCACATTATTACAGCCCTTTTTCTATCCCTGTTAGATGAAGCTGGTCATTCTGTGACCTGCCTCATGGCAGGCTGCAGTCAATACCTTATACTATGTGTTGTTTCAGAGCAGTAGAGAGGATTTCCCATCTGCTGAACACCCCCTAGGACCTCTTATTTCCAACTTGTTAATGACTGAGCAACAGGTAATTTTTTTAATGGAAGATGCCCCTTTCATTCCAAGAGTCTTCTTTAGTCTTCCTAAATAAACTGTAACCATAGATGTTGCCAGTGAAATCACACAACTTTTTCCATATGGTTTCATACTGAACTATTATGTTATGTCATGGCTTAAAGGAGAGTATTTCAGTTTTTTGACACAGACTACATGGGAGTTGGCTAACCTAAACAAGGTGGGGAGGGCAAAGATACTGTCAGTGACTTCCTGCATTAATTCATCTAACTTCCTGCTACTGAGTAAGATTACAACATTCCCACATGCACAGAATTCAGGCTCCCATCCTCCTACTGTTAAATCACATTTTTCCTTTCGTTCTCACAGGGTGGCTCTGTAGCTGCACAGGAACCAAGAGAGACAAGACAATTTTTCAAATAACATTTGATGAGCATTGCTATATACTCATTATAAAAAAGAATCAATACTTTAAAATAACTCCTGAAGACAGGAACACATTCTTTAATTGATACATCTAGGGAGTCACTGTAAATTACACCGATCAGAAAGCCTTTTACAAGACCTGTTTTCCTTTCTTTTCAATTTATTAATACTGCTTAAATAATATGCAGGTTTAAAATTCCATCTTCACCTCACACAGTCTATGTCAGTAGACAGAATACAAATTAAAGAAACCTTGAAGGAGTTTTAAAATCTTGTATTAAAGTAGCAGCATTTTTGCAACATACGAGAAGTACTACAGGTTCTATTAAAGTCAGCAGCCCACCTGACTTCATCAGTAATTACAAAACACACCCACCTCTCATGCATTTGTAATTCAAAGCTGCATCCCTCTTTAGATGTAAGCCAATAGGCAGAACTTCTCCCTATTTCAGAACCTTTCAGAAATCTGGTGAACTCATTTAACCTGAAGTGACATATGTAGCCCAGCTAAGAACAGTAACTGCAAGGAAACCCCCTTCTGAATATTCTTCAATGTGATTAAACTGAAGCATTGCTGCATAACAGCTAAACCTGACCTCATCTGCCTTGAGTTCTCAGGTGATCAACAGCCAATATGCTTTACTCTCACAATAAAGGACATTGTGTGCAAAAGATAGAGACTGCTCAATCATCCTTGCTTGAGGTGAAGTGTACATACTCACGCCTAAAAATGAACACATACATTGGCAAATACCATGAGTGTTGGAGTTTGCCAGTAGCCAAAGTTTTTGCTATTACAACTTGAGCGCTCCCAGGTCAATATACCACTCCTGGACACAGAGTGCTAGCTTGAGATTATACTCTCTTCATCATTCACTGATGCACACAGGCTTCAACATTTACCCCTTTGCCCAGCCCCTTTTGTATCCCCTCTAAATATAATCTTCTTCCTCTCAATGGAGGTGACATCTACAGTATGGCTGCCCTGCTATTACAATTTCACGTAACAATGGGGAATTGAAAAATGTCATTTCCAATAACTCCAAATGCATTTAACCACTGCAGTCAGGGGGCAGAAGAAAAACATAAACAAAATCTTATTTTTACACTATTTCAATATCTTGGAATATCATCTTCTATGGCAGATTTCACGCAGAAAATATCTGAAGTGTTTAAAAGTACAGAGTATCACTTCATTCCCAACTACCTGGTCAAAAAAAACCCACCCTGGAATGGCAGTTTTAAAGCAACTTGCCTTTTCAGCCTGGTGCTGAAAGGCTGTGGTACCTACTGAATGAAGGAAAGCCTGGTTAGTCATGATACCTTTAGAATGACACAGCCCAAAAAATATTTGGAATAAATAGCTTACTCTTATTTTGAATGTTCTCTTACCCAAGAAAAGACTTTTCACCTGTGAATTTAATTCCTGTTATATTTTAATACATTCATTTCTTTTCAAATCACTGCATCTTTGTCATCTTTGCATACAGTATAGGAGCAATCCATTCCCAAGATCAAAAGATCAAAATATTCCCTAACTAAACTGCTGAGCATCAATCGACATACATGCCAGAAGACTCTGGCCATTCATTCATTGCTGAATTCTCTACATGATTTCTACAAGGTGAAGCAAAGCATGTGGAAATGCCATACAGACGAATTCTTTACCACACACATTCACTTATTTTCTTCTTTTTCCAGACTAATTTTTGTTTTCCCACTCATTATCTCTTTTCACCTCTGCAATCCCCTTCTTCCTTTTCTTTCTATGTGCAAATATAGGCATTCTGACTTATAGGCTGTCACGGTTTAAACCCAGCCACAAAGTTCATTCACTCACTCAACCTCCCTTTCTTGCACTCCCTCTGCTCCCGGAGGGATGGGGAGGAGAATCAAAAGAATGCAACTCCCATGGGTTGAGATAAGAACAGTTTAGTAACTAAGGTATAGCACAAATCACTATGGCATGGTGGCAGTATGCCACCACCAATAGTAACAATGGTAAAGGAAATAACAAGGTAACAGAATACAGCACCTCACCACCAATCAACAGATAACTCACACCCACCCTGCCCAACCAAGCAGCAACCGATACTTCCTCCAACCCCCAGAGTACTAACCTTTCTGGGTAACTCTCAGTTACACCCTGGGCATGATGTGCTGTAGTATGGAATACCTCTTTGGCTAGCTTGGGTCAGGTGTCCTGTCTTTGCTTCCTCCTGGCCTCCCCTCCTCCCTGGCAGAGCATGAGACTCAGAAAGTCCTTGGTCAGAATAAACATTAGTATTATCAGCTCTGTCCCCAGGCTGCAAGTCGAAACACAGCTGCACCAGCTACTAGGAAGGAGAAAAAATTACTGCTACTGCTGAACCCAGGACATTTCTTGGTAAGTACTGTAGCCAACAAGTAAAAGAACTAAGGTAAGTTACTGGGGAGTGGAGGGGGAGATCTAATAGAAATAGTGTTGTATATGTTTGTGACCACCTGTAGGTGAAAATAAGGCAGTAAAATATTCTCCAGATTCTCCTGATTGACTTCACTCTGTAGTATGCAAGGGTAAAACTACCTCCTAAAGCTGAAAGGGAACAAAGACTGAAAGTAATAAAGAAATGCAAAGTGTCTCTTTTTCTGCTATCTTTGACAATTATCAGACTTTTTAAAAATCCACATATATTGTTTCCCCATCTCCCCCTCCCCAATTCCTCATTAAAGATCAAAAGGTCTTGTATTCAGGAGAAACCAGACTACTACTGCTAATTCACCCATACAGAGGAACATATTTAGCATCTCTTTAAATATATCATTATTAGGAACATACATATATAAGCACATACTTAGAAGCTAAGTTTCTATTTTGGGCCTTCCTGAGTACAGAAGTCACTGCTAATTTTAAAACAAACGGAAATAAGAACAAGTTCAGAACTATGTTCCACCTTTAAAACGAATAAATTCGAATATGACTGTGATCTACAGAATGCACAAATTATGCTTCTTAAAAATGCTTCTTAAAATCATTTCTAAAGGAATTATTTTCCATGTGCTTTTCTACGCAGGCTCCCTTTTGACTAAAAGGGAGCTAAGAAACATCAAAGGCTAAACTGTTCATGGGACTGCCTGAAGAAAAAGGTTCTTTCGGGCCAGCATGAAGGGTAATAGCATTCACCTCGGCCTCAGCAATTAAGGAAATTGCTTCCTTCTCTACAGGCATCAGCCTCTTGAAAACTGAAAGAACAATGTATTCTACACAAACATGAATGAAATGTTGACCAAATGAAAAAAAAAAAAAAAAAAAAAAAAAAAAAAAAGAAAGAAAAGATGAAAAAATGAAAAAAAAAAAAAAAAAGAAAGAAAAGATGAAAAAATGAAAAAAAAAAAAAAAAAGAAAGAAAAGATGAAAAAATGAAAAAAAAAAAAAAAAAGAAAGAAAAGATGAAAAAATGAAAAAAAAAAAAAAAAAGAAAAAAAAAAAAAAATGAATGAAATGTAGACCAAATGAAAAAAAAAAAAAAAGAAAAAAGAAGAAAAAGACTAAAAATATACTTGGATAACAAAAGACTCTTTTGGAGGGGAAAAAAAATTAGTAGCTAGGCAATGCATTAAATTTTTTTCCTTGGCTTCCATTCAGATGCTGTCCAAGCACAGCTTCATTGTTTGGCTTGTCGCTTGCATCTCCTCACGTCACCTTCATTCTCTCCCTGAGATAACCTACAGATAAAAATATACAGAGCCCTATTCTAGGATTGAACAATATTAACCCAGTAGCCAGCAGCAAAAACTGGGGCCTTCTTGATTCATAAAGAATTTTTAAAGGCCCTCTGAACTACAGAGCGAAAGCTTACATCAAACTGAGGCATATGACTCTTTCAGGTGCACTTACAAAGCAGGATGTGTTTGTTAGCCTACTGCATCTGCATGTTCCCACAGGAAGACAGCATCACAGAGGAAAGGGAATGCTGAATCTGAAATTCATTTCATCAGCCTAATACATTTTAGATTAATTATAGAAAATTATTTCCCACTTCACTTCCACATCAACATTTTTGTTTGCTTCTCAGGCCTCTTTAATGCATAATATCAGTCCCACATCAGTCATCTGCCAGTAAAACAGACCCAGCAAAGAAGAGGAGTCCACACACCTCAAACTGTTTCACAGAACATATATGAGGAAAGAAAAAATTAACCTTATTCAGGTGAAACTGCAGAAGGGGATTTTGGTTGATGGAACCCATCCAGGACCCTCTCAAAGTAGCAGAAGTAGCACCAACAAGCAGAAGGGGATGTTTAATAATAGTAATAATGACATTTAAGAGAATACTGATAAATTGTCTTTTCAGCCCACCTTTCTGGCACCACTTGTGTGCTCTTTTTCTGAGCACTCCTCCACTGTGCAGTACATATCTTTGCCATCTTCTTCCACTGATCATCACTGCCACCTCACTGTCACAGAAAAAAGGCTCCTCTCCCTCTGCAGAGCAAGAAACAGGACATACACTGCCTGACTGTTGCATTGCTGCCTGCATCTG
Source organism: Agapornis roseicollis (assembly GCA_002631895.1). Taxonomy (NCBI): domain Eukaryota; kingdom Metazoa; phylum Chordata; class Aves; order Psittaciformes; family Psittacidae; genus Agapornis; species Agapornis roseicollis. The sequence goes on from NDXB01022222.1 coordinate 11,330, forward strand.
CAAATCATCCTGTATCATCATTATGAAGCAGAGAGATTGAGCTTCAGCAAAATATCAAGTGTCCCCTCCATTGTTAGCATGGTTTTGTTTTATTAAGCAATATGCCTAAACTAGAAGCAAACTAAAAGCAAATAGGAAAGATGCATTTGATAAGGGAGGCCTTATATGCCTTTGCTGTCTTCCAACCTACCAAAAATTAGGGAGAGGGAGGCACTTTTGAAGGCAGTGCTTTTCCACACTGCAGTATCCAGGAGCCAGACTGCTAAAAACACACAGCACACACACAACAGGCACAGTTCCCTAGCAACAGCATCACGGGGAAATTTTTCAGCAAAGCTTCTCGCTTTCTGCCAAGGTTACTTTCAGATTACCACTTAGCACAGAGATCTGTATGGATCAGACAACATCTTGCATCTGTCGCAAACATGCCTGCATGAAATGATGTGATGGCCATGCCACAGAGAAGAATAAGGTGCTCCACAAGTCTGCCAGGGAACTGGGCTCTTAAACCACCCAACACACCATCTGATAGCAACAGCTTGCAAGCTAATGTATCATCACCTCACAAGAGAATAAAACTGATCTGTTGTAATCAAATGTTCTTTAATGTTGCATTTGTTTTCCTAAAAATTGCTCGCTTTACATAAAGGTCTGCAGCATGTTTTTCTTCAGTTTCTAATACTGATCACCACCTCAAAAAATATCACAAGCAGAAAATAAACCCAGGAAATAGCTAAACTGCTTATTCTTATACATAGTTTCATCTTTTCAGTAATGCCATTATAAGGCAGTGAGAATATGTGGTGCAGCATGTGTCTTGGAAAACAATTTGGTCACCAAAAAAATCACTTGAATCATTTTCATGCTTAAACTACAACAGTGACTTACATAGCTTACTTTGTTTCATTTGGTCCCTCTCATTTTTCAAATTAATACAATCACTCCTCTCCCCTTTCCCCCTGTCGTGGTTTAAAACCAGTTTCTACTTTCTCCCCCCTCTTCTTTCCTCCCCCCACACACACACTTCCTCCCTGCTCCTGGAGGGATGGGGAGGAGAATTGAAGGAATGTAATTCCCATGGGCTGAGATAAGAACAGTCCAGTAACTAAGGTATAAAACAAACCACTGTTGGTACCACCAATAATAATAATGATAAGAAAATAACAAGGGAAGAGAGTACAATACCACCCACCGAAAACAAGCCTGCTGGGAAGTGTGTGCCCTTATGGGTAACTCCCCATTACTTCCCCGGGCATGACATGCTGTTGTATGGAATACCTCTTTGGCTAGCTTGGATCAGGTGTCCTGTCTTTGCTTCCTCCCGGCCTCCCCTCCTCCCTGGCAGAGCATGAGACTCAGAAAGTCCTTGGTCAGAATAAACATTACTTAGCGACAACTAAAAACATCGGTGTTATCAGCTGTGTTCCCAGGCCAAAAGTCAAAACACAGAACTGCATCAGCTACTAAGAAGGAGAAAAATTGGCTGCTACTGCTAAACCAAAGACACTCCCCAGAATGAAGAAATTTTCCTCAACAAACACTTAAGCTCTGTTCAATTGTCATTTCCAACCAAAAATTAAAGAATAAGGAATTGTTCAAAACTTAAACCAAACACCAGTCAAGAGAATACTTCCTCTCCAGCTCTTTCTACTTAAAGGAAGAACAAGTTTTAAACTTTGGCCTTTTCAAGTTTTTGGTATGCAATCTCTTTTGACTGAAGATCTACAAAGTAACCCTCTATAATAAAACAGCAAGACAGAACTTTGTCACAACCTGCCCACAGGATACAAACAAAGAGAAGTTGTTGGCAAATATTCAAAACTAGTAAAATTTAATAGGACCATTTCTAAATTTATGTTTTGCTATCTATAAACACAACAGTATCTTCTTGAAATATATCTTTCTGACAAACAATAGATAATTTCAGCATCAACTGTGTATATGTAGCTCCACCCAACTGGCTGTCACACCATACCAGAGAGCTCATTATAACAGAATGTTTTGGGCTCCACTAGAAGATGAGCAGTTCAGAAACTACCGAGAGCTGCAGAGACCCAATTACATACTCAGATCTTGAGAGTTTGGGGAACAGAATCAAGTTAGCTCTGATGAGTTGTAGAAAGCCTTCAAAATTTCATGGCCCTCTGCTAATAAAAGATATTGTAAAATAGATATTAACATTACCTCTGGAAGAACAGGCAAGCATAATAGGAGCTATTGCAACAATTTAAACAGCAGAAGTTGAATCCTTCACCATATGAAGTCGTGACTGGGTATAGAATCATAGATTAATTTGGGCTGGAAGGAACCTTCAAAGGTCATCTAGTCTAACCAAGGAGATGCCATCACTTAAATAAAACTATTCTTGTTGCAGGAATAATTTGGATAAAGGTCTCCAGCTTGAATTAAGAATATATGACTAATCACACTTGCCCTTGTGCTTTTAAACACTTGACATATACAGCAGCATAAGATGGAATCAAACTGCAGAAGCAACTCTAGAAAAGGACACACAACATAGTTACTTTAAGAAGCCTCTCCATCTAGTTAGAAGGGGCTTTCTGGGGAATTCAGTAAAGAATTACTAATTTTCTTTTAAGAGATGTAGCTTTTTGATTTTCCTGCTGTCCTTCAAAGAGGGTTCTGCAAGGGACTGCCAACCCTCACAACTACTCAAGACTCCCCTGGGGTAAATCACACAGGTGTTCACATACTGTCAAGATAATTTCTTATTTCAAACCAGCTTTCTCAGGATGCTCCAAATCAAAGGAGCAGAACTTCATGCAAAAGGGAAGGATGAGCTCAAAGAAAATGCCTGGGACTGCAATCAAAGAACCTAGCTCCAGTCCCAGATCAGCCAAGCTGAGCATTTGCTCAGGCAAGCCAACTAAGCTGGTGACCCTGCTCTGTGAATGTGGAATGCCCGGGGCAGTGTTTCTAAAGCGTTTCCATCTGCAGCACTTGGGCAATGTCACTGTGATCACTGAAAGAAAATCTGTAAAGATCAGGAGCAATTAATTCCTAAACATGCACGTGGAAGGACCTAATAAATTGCTTAATGGTGCCTTTTTTTTTTTTTTTTAAAGAATCAAAAATATTTTATGTTTTAGTC
>NDXB01022222.1:14550-29949 GCA_002631895.1 Agapornis roseicollis
TTTTTTTTAAAGAATCAAAAATATTTTATGTTTTCAGCCCCTCATTTACAAGAGATAGAGGTGATAAGGTTTAAGACACTTTCATTACCATCTAAGAAAATAATACTAAAATGATGCCCACTTTCAGAAGTGCCAACTTTTTTTATAAAGGTCTTGCAATTCACTTGCACTTCCAGCCTACATCAAGGGAAACAAGCTCTCGGGTCCCTCTTTCCGAAGTGCCTTTTCATGCTCACCACCTTCACCCACCTCTCGAGCTACTTCCAACTGACGATGTTCCATCCAGGAAAAACACAAAAACAATCAAAACCAACCCATAACCTTTGAATTATTTTTAAATGAGCTATTTACAACATCAAGAATTGAAACATGATTATTAACAACCCATTATTAAATGTCTTTCTCTGCTCATCTGAAAGATTTTGTGCATCATCAAAAAATGAGTTCAGTATGAAATCAAATACAAACCTTCAGGATTGCAAATGGTTGCAGAGGAAACTGATACTAAAGCATAGCACAACTAAGTGCTAAGCTTGGTTTATTTCTATTGCTGTTTTTAAAATCCCAGGCACTGAGATTCTAAATTATAGTTTATTGTGGAAAAGATAACCTACCTCTTACAATGGAAGACATCTCTAATGAATAAAACTGGAAGAAGACAAATCAAAACCTATGTAGGCAGAAGCCAACTCTTAGTAGGGCTGGGACAAGGGGAAGATGATAGCCCATTACTACGTACATATACAATGGACTTACAATTAGGAGCATAAGAAAACTATAAATGAAATCTGTGGGGAATTAAAAAATAAATCTCATCATCTCTTATCATCACCACCTCTGCAGAGGAAACTCAAATTGAAAGGAGGACTGTTGTGGTTTCCAATTAGATTAACAGGAATAGCCTTACCTAATTTCAAATACTTTAGAATAGTAACAGTAAATGCAAAATAATGAAAACTTAATATTCAAATCCCTGATATCTACTGCATTTAAATAGGGGTATATCAGAAACTGTTTTCTTCTGAGAGAAAAGAAAAGTAGGTTGATTCTCCTTCTCACCAAATTTCTGACCACAGTTTAGGACTGCCTAGAAGTCTCTTGCCTCTAGCCTAAATAAGACAGTGTTCCTAATCACTCAAAAACACATCCTAAAAGCAAATACAAGGAAGAGAAATGTTAGCTTAGAACAGAAGTCTGCCACTCCTACTCACGTATTTATAGCACCAGGGTTGAGCATACGGGTAGAAGAATTTAAAATAATGATAAGGATATTAAGGACTCTGAAGTCAAACAATCAAGTGGCAGTGTACTAGGCACAAGGAAAAATATAGTATAACAATGCAACAATCCCACTATCTGTTAAAGCCATCTACATGTTAATGAAGTGTCCAAGTAAAATGATAATCAAGTACTACCAATAGCTTAATACAGCAGTTTTAAAGAGGAAGAGTTCCCATCCAAACTTGGAGGGGAAAGGGTCATACTTTATTTATGGGAGAAATTCCAAATCCTATGGGCCCGAAATCAGGAATTCCGTTAGAAAAAATTTTGATTTGCCATACAACTTTTCAAACAGACTGTTCTAACTGCAAGGTCAGAAGCACCAAGTACAGAACATGGGAGCACTGGGAACACCATCATCCCCATTAGTAACTGAAGTTAAATTATTTTAAGATATTCCTGGCCAACACACTGTTATGGTAAGTGTTCTTAGGACAAGTTTTTGCTGAGAACAAGGATTTGCACCTCTGAATTCAAACTAATGCAAAGTTTCTTGGGAAAATTCTATTTTTTATACTAATTTTTGGAGGTTTTGATTGAGCTTTAAGCCATCAATGTTTTATTTTTAAACTGAAAACCAACAGTTAGGAAACTGATACTTTGGTTTGAGGTTTTTTTTTTTCAAGGAAATAATAAGATGTATTTTGTGAAACACACAATTTTTCACTACAGTAAGAAAAGCAAGGGAGGAATTTGTATGCAAGCATGCAAGCACAATCATAAACTAAAACACAGTTGTAAATTCAGGAATGCAACGGAGGAATTTTCAAAACCAGACATGAAAAACACTTTTTTTTTTTTTTTTTTTTTCCCCAGATGAAACAAATCTGAAAAACTATTTTAAGAGGCAAGCTCTTGAAGAAATCCCTGTGGCACTCTAATATGTGAAAGAATATTGAGACCACTTCTCTCAGGTATCAGAAGGACGTGTCCACACATTCATTTGTACAGTCTCATGTGCCTTATGCAATCCTTGTCACCCCAGTTCCAGACATAGACTAAGTTTTCCAAAAGGGCTGGTGGCTGGGCCTCAGCAGAGCCAGATGCAGTGACTGAGATGCACCATGCAGCCTCAAGCTTCAGCTCAGAAAGTACAACCTTGCTGGGGGTTGCCGAAAGGAAAGCCAGAGAACAGCCACATCTCTCTCCTTAGGGTTGATGTTCATCAGCTGTCAAGACCAGAAAGGATGAACACACTGTTCACCTCCATGGCAAGCATGGAGAGGTTAGTTAGAAAAAAGCCACAACCCCCCCACATGTCCTCAGAAGACACCCAGTTCTGAAGAGCCCCTCTATAGGTCTGCCTGCAGCGCTGTTGAGGGATCTCATCTTTCCAGAAGAAGAGCCAAAGATTTTATTTTTTTTTTTTTAATGAGGCCTGATTAAATTTTAGAACAGTTAAATAACACATCTCAGAGCTCAAATAGGCTACTGCTGAAAACGATTGTAAGTGGAAATTGCAAGGCAAGCAGCATCTCTAAAACTTCAGGCAGCTAAAACAGTGCAATGGAGTTTGATTTAAGTCACAGCTCTGAAAATCTGGGCTACAACCTGCTCATTCCTATCCAGACTGTCACAATACACTGCACGAGTGTGAAGCGGTTTGCATGCCATTCATTATAATAGTGCTTCTTTAAAGCAAAACTTCTGCTTAAAAGAGTTTGACCAAGCTAGTAATCTCAATCAGCAAAATACCACTCTGAAGAAACTCTATCTGAATGAGTGACAGGACTGGAGGCCTTAGGAACAAAACAGGACAAGCTGCCAAAGTCCAGAAAGTGGGCAAAGACCACATGTGGTCTCACCTTCTCCTTTGGTTACCACATTAATTTCATATCCACAATTAAAAGCAAAGCAAAATAGAAAATAAAAGGAAAAGCCTTGATGGCTTAGCAACATCTTTACTTGATATTTAGGCTGTAATAGCATGTAAGGTACTATGTGATCTTGTCCACAGGCTGTGGCTGTAAATTGTCTTCTGAAGGTGAAGTCATTTCCCTTTGGAGTAAAAGCCAGGGAATGCTGTCATTTCGACAGTCAGCATGTGCTTGCTAACCCCTCTCTGTTTTTATACTCACTGTTTCAAGGCTGCAAGCGGCTTACAGCACTATATAAATGCAGAATCAAATAGGTTTGAAAAACCTGTTTAATGCAATATGTGAAAGCAGGGCAGAACATGAACCACAAGATGTTTAATCAATTCCCAGAGCAGATGATTGTGAAAAGCAGCAGTGGCACAGGCATTGCCCATTTCAGTAATCTGACCAGGATTTATCTGTAGTTACCATAGTTGGGAGGAAGTTCTTTTTTTATTTTGATTATTCTGTTGAATTATCACAGTAGAACTGCTCCCAGGTTTAAACATAAAAATGCGCTGCCAGCATCCATGATTTTTGATGTATTCAGTTCCCTAAACTATCTATTTCACAGCAATAACTGAGCTTGTCTCAATCTGAGGCATTTATTCTCCTGTCAAAGAATAGTTAGGGCTGGAAAGAACCTTAACATCATCTAGTTCCAACCCCCTGCCATAAGCAAGGATGCTTCACCCTAGACCATGTTGCCCAAGTCTCTGTCCAACCTGGCCTTCAACGCTGCCAAGGGTGAAGTGTTTGCCATTTCTTTTGGCAACTTGTTCCAGTGCCTCACCACCCTCCACATTAAATAACTTCTTCCTTATATCTAACCTGAACTTCCCCTGTTTAAGTTTAAAACCATTATCCCTTGTCCTACCACTACAGTCCCTGATGAAGATTCCCTCTCTGGCACCCTGGTAGGCCCCCTTCTTTGAAATGCTATTAATGTTATCATTTGTCTGTCTGGAAATTACAGCACTGAAGATGCCTTTTTTTTTTTATTTTTCTTCTTTTTTTGGTATCCAAGTTGCTTCAAACAAAAGCCTTGCTTTCAAAAGCATTTTTTCAATAGCATTCTACATGCATCTCAAAATAAAACACACACATTTCAGTGATCTGAGTTTTCCACACAACTGATTTGCCTACAGTCACAACAAGTAAGAGTTACTAGCAGAACAGTCATTTGCCCTGTCTTCATGCTGTACCATGTGGATGTATTACTTCTGCATAACAACTCAAGGCAAGATTAAAGTAGACTGAAGATATATGATCGTGCCCTCTGAATTGCTCTGCTTTTCTTAGCACAGACCAGCTATAAGTGTCCCATCTTTCTCTTCCATCATGTCTCAGAGATCTGAAGCTCAAGACAGAGTGAGTAGGAAGTCATAAGCTGCCTTCTTTCTCCTCAATTTTTTTAATTTTAACCTAATTGATAGCAATCCTTCTTCTTAAGTCAACATGTGTTTGGATTTACCCCCTTCACCAATGCAGTGGGAGCTACAGAGGAAGCTGAGAACGTAAGAACCTCACAGGCTTTGGCACTTCAACCCTGAAGGCCTCTGAACCCAATCCTCTTACATTTTCTGTATTAATAATGGATTGATATTCCAAAAGATTCCTGACAAACAACCCCTTTTAGTATGGACATTTCCCAAGTGAAAAGAACAGACCTTTCTGTCTTTCCTTCCTACTCTCAAATCTCAAGTAAATCTCAAGAATAAAACAAAATTAAAGGAATTGCTTCCCACGTAAACCAAACAGAATTAAAACAATTATGCCTAAGTATAATACACACATTTGTATTATATTACTTCTATTCGATTAATGTCCCCTGCTTTAGATCTCTTCTTATGGTCAGGACATAGATGAGCATACAGTATGCCAAAAGATTTACAAAAGGGTCTATTTTGAGCCACAGTAATTAAGCTCCACAGAGACAAAGGCAGGCAGCAGAAGGAACAGAAGAACTCCTAAATTATCTTTTCTGGTTCCTTTCACCATCCCCTCTTACACTTCAGCAAAAGTTCTTATAACCATTCTTATTATCTTTTCCTCCCTTTCTTCTATGTTTATCATCCAATCTATGTAGTTTCCACTTTTCAGGTAATTTTGGCAGGTCCCACTGGTTGCTTAAAGCCGCTCCTTTTCTGTTTGTACTGTAATTTTATTCCAAATGTCACCTCTGCAAAACTAGATTTTTAAGTCTGTAAAGCTTGTAAGATTTGTAAAGCTTGGAAAAGCTTTTTTAAACAACTATGCCAGGGTTTATAGAGCAGCATACGCCATGCCTTTTTCCCTCCTATATCTGAAAAACACATGAAAGACTCCTTAGCAACATTGAACACTGTCTTACACGAAACAGCAATCAATCTTGTAGGACAGGATGGGTTTGACCTCTGATGGTGAAAGAATGCATTTGTGGGCATTTTTGTGCAGAGAAAAAGTAAAACAGGCACTCCTAAAATCACCCAGCTAAACAAGTGCGTACAGTAGGGGAGAGAAAGGAGAACAAAAGCAGCAGCATCTTTAGCTCCCAGACATGCCCACTATCCTAACCCCCTCCTCAGCTGATCTGTGTGATGTTTTGTAAGACAGTGCCATGCTGTGGACACTCTGCTCTGTTGCTGCTACACTCTGCAGTCTCTGCAGGTACAATAGGCCTGTTTCCTGACCCACTTTCCTCACCAATCTCTATTTAGCTCTACGCTAGTGATGCTCCTGGCATGACAATCAGATACTGCAGCCTGCAGTGCAGTTCGTTACAACACATTTGCAAGCTCCTAGTAAATTCAGTGGAAAAGTACTGTATCAACCAAGCCTAATTAAAGTGAAGTCATTTTCATAAACTTACATCAAACGCAACAGCAAAACAGTGTTCAAAAGATGCATTTTTATTTTAAATCCACTAAGTCTCCTAGGCATAAAATAAATCCAAAAGATCTTTTCTACTCAAGGGCTGCAAAAGGAAAAACCTACTAGAGCTAGTACATCTTCTCTGAATTACCTAATCAATCCTATAACTTGAGCCACTTACAGCTTGCCACAATTCCTCCCATTGCCATTACTTCTCATTAGAGATTGGCTCCACACCTTAATGTCCAGTGAAACTGTAAACTTAATCTCACTATAGCTATTAAAACTGTCCTGTTACACACACTGGAACTAAATCCTTCCCTTGGACACAGCTACCTGCAATTAACTTCAGATTTTACTTGCACATACATGTGTGAGGGCAAAATTTGTTTTGGGACATTCACCATTATACCAGAAAGATAAAACTGTTCTGGCTCCAAAGTTAAGATCTAATATGTGGGTATTTCTGAGACCAAATAATTGGAGGTTGATCATATTTCATCTATCTAGAAAAAAGTGATCTTCCTTACTGGGCCATAACCTGAGTCTCAGTTAAAAAATCCAATTACCCAACCCATAAGTTATATGGTTGCAATTCACCATACTACGAATCAATACTTCCTTTCTGTGTGCACTGCAGTCAAGTTCTGCAGTGAATATAGTCAATGCAGGTACAAAATATGCACGTGAAATGCGTTGCTAATATTTTGCATGTAGAAGGCACTGAGATATGAAATTCGTAATGGTCTTACCAACTCTCCTTTTGGCAAGACACTATTCTATTCAGTGAATATTTTTGTACTTGGAAAACTCAGGTCCTTATCAAAAAACAAGTTATGAGAGTTATTCAGCATCACTACACCAAAACATTTTTTACTACTTATCTTAGGATTAGAAACACTGAATTTAAAACATTATAAAAACAGCACAAAATTATGTTTAGCATTGACAACAAACAAGAGGAATAGCAGCAGCGGAAAATTTAGTATGGACAGATCAAACAGTTCATAAGAGACACACACTTTGGGGCAATGGATGCCTTTTAGGTGTGAACCATTTACAGAGGATTATTACGTATGAGATGGAGCATGAGGAACAATTATTCACAAAGCAGTCCCAGTGGACACTATGGATAACCACAAATTGTCCAAGTGTCTTCTTTGCAGGAGTTTATTCATATACAATACAGCTAGGTTTGCTGGGAAGCAAGAACTATCACTAAAAAATTCCTGTGGCTCATCATATGCCACAACTGGACAGGTTTTTTGCACTTGCACTATCATAATCACACTAATTTACTGATCCCCAAAAATGGACCCAAAATGCTTAAGTAAAATCTCTGCAACAAGAAGTCTGATCATCTATTAAGCGAGGTAATACCAGCCAAGAGCAAGACAAAACAAAATTAAACATCAATCAGAATGTGAAATTCATCCAAACTTCATTCCACAGATACCTATAAATAATGAGTCATTATAATAATGTAGAAGGTAATTATATTTCATCAGTCACTACTTTGACCTAAGGAGGACCTCTCATCTTCAGATGGAAGATGCAATCCACACTAGCATTTTTATAACTATGGAACCCTGCAACAAGCATAGCTTATGTAAAGCAGCATCCTTAGACTAGCAGCTGCGTAGACATAGAAGAGATTCAACATTGCAAAGCTACTATAGACTTTAACTTTCTTCCACCAGTGGCCTACACCACCACCACCAAGCAGCATACCTCTTGGACTGAAGCCTTCAACCTGGGGCTAGGTAATGCACTCACACCAAGTACTTCACATTTAAACCCAAGACAAGCAGACAGAATTCAAACAGGACTCCTCAGGAAGGACATAGTTAGGGCAGTTGTTACTGACAGATCTACCACAACTTCAGACACCTGGCAAATAAAGAAGGTGTTTAGAGATATGTACTACCTTTGTTGCTACCTACGGACAAGCATCAGCAACAAAACTAAGAGATTATTTTGCTGCCTTGTTATTTATTAAAGAGATTATAAGCTCACCCTCAGGGTATTCCCAGGGCAAAGAGTCTGGCAAAGCAGAGATCCTCTTGACGGTTTCTCCCTATAAATTTTACATCTTATTCATTTTAGCTTACTAAGGCATAATGGGACCACAAACCTAAATCTAGACCTCTGCAAGTCACTTCTCACTTTTTAGGGTCCATGAAACTTTACATCCTTTCACAAGACTACAGGGATTTTTTTACTTGCTTTTTGTTTTCTGTGTGAACTTGGAAATTCTCAATATTAGTTAGCATCCAAACATTCATTGAGCCCTGCTATGATGTATTTCCATCTCAAAAGCTTTTGCTGTTGTTAGGTTTGGTTTTGGTTTTTAACCAAACAAAAGCTATTTTGAACTGTTACTGCTTGAACACCTGTTACAAAAAAAAATCTGGCTGTAAATGTAGAAGACTCTGGTTTACACAGAAAACTATGTAACTAATAGATACCTGGCAAATCAGGATAGAATCTAAGATACAATNAACACCCTGTTACAAAAAAAATCTGGCTGTAAATGTAGAAGACTCTGGTTTACACAGAAAACTATGTAACTAATAGATACCTGGCAAATCAGGATAGAATCTAAGATACAATCATCAAATTGCTTCTTAGTCCTAGAGTATGGAGTCAGAGAAAAACCACAAAAAGAAACACAGGTTTCAATGATTACTTTCAACACTAGTGTTTTTAGTAGGCTGATAATTGGTTGATTTGCAAATCTGTACATGCCCATGAGAGTGGGATCTCAAATCCTTTAGCATCATGGCAGATTTCCAGTTCTTGGCAGAAGGGTTGTTTTTCTCCATGAATCAGCAACTGTCCATCATACTACAATCTGTGAAGTGAAAAACCCACCTCATCAACATAAACTTCATGCATGTATGTGTGTATAGATCAGAGAGGACTTTTTGGTATCTCTATATATAACCCACATGCAAGAACTGCCATTTACACAGACAAGCACATACATACTCCTTAAAGCCAACCGCACAACAAAGTTACTTCTCGTCTTACGCAGTCATGCAATACTTTGGTAACATAGCACATTATTTGCATTGTAAGATTTTAAATATTATGGTAAAGAACAAAAACATCAGCCCATCCTATTTAATGCTTTCTCCCATCAACAGGCAACTCCAGGTTCTGACCCTACTGTGGTCAACTGCAGAACACCTGACTGTTTGCTTGTTGCTGAATAGCAAGATACATTTGCATTTTCAAGATAATGCTTACCAGCAGATGTACTCTAAACACCCATCAGCAAGGAAAACGAGAAGCAAATAAGTTACATTTGAAACATCTTCCTGCAATGTGGTCTAGAATTTTAACAGCTCTCTAATACAGATAATACTTCTAAAAATGATAGCAAATGAGATGGATGCTGCCCTAGTAAATTGAAATTACTCTCAGAAATACTCTGACAAGCAAACCATGCACTTTGGAAATACATTACAGAAAAGCATGTATAATGCCTCATTTTACTCTTTCTGTGTCTGTCTCTCCCAGATACACAAGAGATTGCAGTATTCTTACTGTACAGCACCACTGTGCTAATATTAAATAACAGATTTGTTGCCTCAAAAATGCCACTTTTTAAAAGAGGCTGGGGGACAACTCCTATGATCAGAAATTCACTGTTAAGATTCAAGAGTCAGCCTTGGTTTTGGTCTGGGGTTTTTGTTTTCTTTTATGTTTCCCCCAGCCCCACAAAGTTTCACAATGTAAACTGCTAGCAAAATTATAACCTGGTCCACTGGATGAAGGTAGTTCAGCAGAATGCCTGGCTCTTCATTGTTTCCTGTGGTTGAATTATATTCTCAGAGCATTGCAAAATTTATCCAAAGCATATACCATATCTCTTTTCCAGAACCTAATCCTAAAACCTACACCTCATGGATACTGATGCATGATTTGAAGTTACACATAAAATCACTCAGTAAACTGGTTTTGTTTCTTGTGCATTAATTTGCACATGGACTGAAGATCACTGAATACAGAACAGCCCAGTTATCAAACTGCAGCAATACTATTGAAAGAGAAGCATAGGTTTTTTTAAATACAAAACGGAATTTTATTTAGTTGCATAAGGTTGATCTATGTTTACACAGCTCAGAGCTGGATTTAAAACCATTTTTAATAGCCAACTGTTTCAACTTGCATGTAAACAAACATACTGCATTTCTTCATTAGCTGGAATTTGCTGCAGCCTGTCAGCCATCTGTACTGTCTTGCATTCTGTTCTCTATTCAGAGCACCACTATCAAATGTTGGTGATATAGCATTGCTCTCTTTGGAGACATCATGACTACACTATAAATAGTTTAGTAACATAAAACACTATTTCTAACAGTTGTCTTAATATCTGCTTTCTCAGAATGCATTAGGTTATTCTGTTTCTCATCCAATTTTGGTTCTCCATAGCTTTTTATGGATACAAGGAGAAGAGGTTTTATTCCAGCTCTCTCACAGGTGCAGAGCAAAAAACTGCAGCCCAAGCACAACTTTATTCAACTTCTGCACTCTCCAAATCTTGGATGCAGAGGCGACACCCCAGAGTAGAACCCTGCAAATATCTGCACTGCAGTCAGAGGGGTGAGTGTATAGTCCAGGACAGCCAGACTGTTGTTCAAGCAACTGGTTTGAGTGCCGGCTGCAGTCATTAAGTGGGCAAGCACTGAGAGGTGAGGTGCAGAGCAACCCACGATCCCCTGCTCGCACACCGATATCACCCCCCAGCCAAACCCAGACTGGAAACCTACTGCAGCCCTGTACTGGAGCTCAAGAGCCCTCAGAGCCTTGCAGAGCCAGAGCCAAGCCCATCCCCAGCCAGTTCAAGCCAGCACACCTCTCACTGGCAGCAAGGACCTCAGCACAGCCTGGTTTGTGCTGTTTCTCCCCATCCTTTTCCTAGAATCACAGCACTCAGACATACCCCTGAGCAAACTTACAGTCTCCTGAGCTTTGCATGCCTAAGGCCTTCCCAGTGGAAGCACTGACCTCTGTACCCCAACACCCTGGGGCTGTCAGGGTCCCCCGGAAACCAGTGCTTGCACCATGAGAGCCCTCCAGCCTGCAGTCAGACCCAAGGCTTTTTGGGCTGCTCTAAAATGCTCCAGCTCTCTCAAGCAATTAAAAGGGGACTGCAGCTCAGCTGAGGATGCCACCCAGACAGTTCAGCTACAAATTTGAGCAGTGTGCACTAGCTTCAAACTTCAGAGGGCAGGTGATAGTATCTTCAGAAGAACACAGCTCAAAACTCCAAGTCCCTAATAAGAGCTTTTGTAGCTTGCAGAGTCATCCTCTCTTTGAGGAAGTGAGAACTGGCAGGCAGACAGGAAAGCTAACACACATTAAACTCCAATTTTTCTTCTAGGGACAGCAGAGCAGTAAATGTTACTTGTATAACCAATATCACTTGACAAGTGATGCAACGCAAACCACAAAACATTATTTGATATCCATGTTAGTTTTCCAAACCAAAAGCTGCCTACTCAAATATGTATTTTCCATTCACTCAGTTGACTGAGTTGAGAACTTTTCAGGAAAGACTTGATGCTCTGTCTTCAAGTTGACTCCCAGACTTACATGATACTTCTGATATTCCGGCCTGGAGAAGAGAGGGCTCTGAAGAGACTCTATAGCAGCCTTCAGTACCTAAAGAGAACCTAAAAGAAACCTGGAGAGGGACTTTTCACAAGTGACAGAACAAGGGGTAATGGCTTTAAACTGACTGAGGGCAGATTTAGATTAGCTATTAGGAAGAAATTCTTTACTGTGAGGGTTACAAGACACTGGCACAGGTTGTCCAGAGAAATTCTGGCTGCCTCATCCCTGGAAGTGTTCAAGACCAGGCTCAATGGGGCTTTGAGCAACCTGATCTAGTGGAAGGTGTCCCTGCCCACAGCGGGGGAGGTTGGAACAACATGAAGGGAATTTTAAGGTCCCTTCCAACCTAAACCATTCTACAATTCTATTATTTCATAAGTGCAATACTATAAAGACTCCTGCTTATAACAAAACAAATTTGCTTCCCTCCAGGAAGAGACATGCAACACAACAGAGCTATCCCTGATCAGGGTGTCAGACTTCTGAACGCTGACTTTGGGTGTCAAAACACTTACTGAGAAGTGAAGGTGCTTTATTCTTAGAGCTTCATTTCAGCTTCATTTTCTCAGTTTCTGGCTGAGAACAGTGTGGTAAAACACCCTCTAATGTTATTAACTTGTCAGCCATATACAAAGGTGAGCAGGACTCACTGACAATCAAACTGTAAGAGTGAGTTTGCCATGCAGTTTCCCCTAACAAAAAACAGATACATAGCATGCAACTCAGAAAAACAGTTCTGCAGGTTTCTAAGGATACCCCTCTGGAGAAGTTCAAGGGTTTTTTTATAGCCATAGCACCTAATAAAGCTGCCACTGAAATCTTTTCCTTTTCCCAGGTTGTGCCTCTTTTTCTGGAGCAGCAGCAGAAATGCCTACACCCTTTTGTCCATATCATTTACAGCAGAATTTTGTGTGCACTAAACAAGCCAAGCTGCAGGTGTGAAAGCAAGGTGCCAGAGAGGCTCCCAGCCACAGCAGGCTGCTGCAGAGCTACAGTACTACTGTTACAACACCAGGAAAATTAACTCAGACACGCAAGCATTTAGAGGGACAGGGCACAAAACACTTCTTTTGACATAATTTTTTCTGCCATTCTGTATCTATACTTATCAAGCAGTATGCTCAAAGAGGGGCCAGGCGGGGATAAGAGATAGGATAGGGATAAGATAAGGTCTGTTCAGTTCTGTGACTGTAAGAACTAAAAAATGCCATACCATTGTCAGTTTTCCAACTGCATTTTGGCACATCATCTCTCAAAACCAGCCTGAGCTAAAAATTTCAAGCATGTTTAACTCAAGAGCCCTTGACAACATCTAATGCACATCAAAACCCGACATGTTTATTTTAGGACTTCACCTTGGCACATAGAGTGACTGTTTTGTCAGCACCAGATTAAGTTTACAAATGCTGCCAAAGATGTTGAAATTACGTATTTCAAAGATACCTCAACGTATACTGCAGATACCCACAACTCTCTGTGCAGTTCATTCAGCATTAGAAAGATGTGCATACTTCAAACTCAACGGGAAATCAGGTCATGTTGGTAGCTACCAAGACTTACCATCTCTATATGAATAATTACGTGTCTTAAAGCTTTTAAGTAACTAGTGCAATTTCTAATGTGTTTTTTACATGTTTTTTTTTAAAAAAAAAGTTTCCTCAAAGCCATAGGGTGTGATCTCCACCAGTACTGAGCCACCCAAGTCAACACCTGGCCATTTGTTCCACATACACAGTAGTTAGTCCCTTCTTCTACCCACCCATGTTTCAACCAAAACACTCCCTGATTTTTATTTTTTTTTTCCAAAGCCTTTTATATACACTAAAATATCAAGATGATCCTGAGGTCCTTTCCAACCCTAACTATTCTATAATTCTATGATTCTATGATCCTCCTCCTAAGTCTTGTCACTGTTATGATACCTACAGAGGGAAAAAGCTGCCAACAACTCAGGCTTCATGTTGACTGCAAACCACATGAAATGACAATGGTACTGTTTCCTTGCTGTGTCCTACCTACAAGCATCTCTATACACTTAGTCTAAAAAGACCCTAAGAAATAGGATTTTTGTTTGCAGCTGTGCACTACCAAGTCTAAGATGATCCTATTGTAGACCTCCAAGCCACTGGGAGAACATAAATGAAAAACAACTTATTTTGAATTGTTACAGACTGAAAATTCCAAGAAATTTGAATTCTATTCGACACCTAAGAGCTGTGCCATTTATCAGACTTGGGCTCCTTGGGCTTCTATTCCAGTCAAGGCTTTAACCCCACTGTTTGCAGAAGGTAACTAAGCACCCAAAAAAACTGTTTTACCTGCTATATAAAACTATCAAGTGCACTTCCATTCTTATGCCATTCATTCTGCACACCATCTTCTGGAGATCGAAACTACAAGGGAAGTAAATATCAGCTACACACCATGCCTTGAAAAGCCAAGGCAGCTCACAGCAAAAGACTGATTGGCAAATACACAGTTCTTCAAAACCCAGACCTATAAGCAATGTGGCTTATAAGAACAGCAGCATTGCTGCTCTTAAGAATGGAAAAGGTTCCTTGTAGCTGTCTTGCAGGTTTCAAAGAAAAGTAAAGTCTTACTCTATATGCTGATTTTCCACAAAGTTGATTGTGAGGCCTTTAATTCAAACCCAAAGTAGAAAGTCCAGGCATAAGTAGAAAAGAAATAAATGAAAAACAAAAGCCTTACTTCTAGCACAGTTATTTGTGGATCAAGCTGACTTAGGTGTCAGGAGTAACTGAGGTGAAAAAATTAGCTTTGTGTTTTAAGGTTCACATATACCACTCTGAGAAAGCATAAAAATAAAGGGAACTTCTTCAGACAAGCAAAGATCCTTAAAAAGAACTGCAGACAGCCTACATGATTCTAGATGACTAATACCATAACTCAGGAGAAACACTCAAAAATGATTCTCATTAATCAGGACAATCTTTTCCAGAAAACATTTTAATGCTGACAAAGTCACATCTGTGTCACCTCTAAACAACTCTGTCTCCTTTCAGTTTTCTGTTTACCCTTGCAGAAGAACACAAGATTGCAGACACCAGGGTTTTTTTTTAATTTTCTGAAGAGCAGAGGCTCTGTTTTTAGTGAGCCAATTTCAAAAGCCTATCTGTCACAGAGCCTGTGTCTAGTACTACTCAAAAGAAAACAGAGGACAGTAAGAAGGGCAAAGAATTAAAATTATTCTTATAAATTTAGAGCAAACTTGTCAGCATAAACCAACGTGACTTAATTTTACATGACCAAAGAGCAACTTATGCTAGGAAATGCACATAACTAAAGAAACAGCAGAACAAACCCTGAAAATAAAATTATCAGTTTAAGCATTCAGATCAAGGGCTCCAATTTTCAGTGTATTGATAGTTAAACGGCAGAGTAACATCTCAACATGTTTTCTACTTTGCAAACTTTGGAGCATAAAGAAAATAAGAACAAAGACAAGAGGGCAGCTAATTTTAGTGTTTCTGGGCTAAAACAAAATCACAGCAAAGAACCACTGAACCATGAAGCAGTTTTTTCCCAGCTGCTGTTTCAGTTGCAGTCTTCGTTTCCACAAGCCAGTACTGGAAAGAAGATTCCAGTTTCTACCCTATCAAAGTATTATATGCACCTTATTTTACCCAGAGGGGCACACGGAGAGCTCTGAACTGCTTACATAATAATTCTATATATTTAGCTGCACCTAAAAAAATGTGTATTACACCTGACAGGTGGGGGGAAAAAAAAAAAAAAAAAAAAAAACAACCCAAACCATTTTTTT
>NDXB01022222.1:30085-52230 GCA_002631895.1 Agapornis roseicollis
AAAAAAAAAAAAACAACAACCCAAAACATGATTTCTTTAACTTCCTTCTCTCTTGCTGGTTGCCTTCCCAGTAAGAAGCATCACTTCTGCAAACTGAACTTGATTTGAGCCTTGCCCAGTGTATTTTAACAAATAACATCAAAACTCATCCCTCTGACAGCTTGTTATATTACAGCAATGGACTGAAGCTTCCTAATTCTGAATTTCGAGCATGTGTGGAATCAGTTTTGAGGACAGAAACAAGATTTTAGGATCACGGGATAATTCAGGTTCAATGGGAACCTCTGAAGGTTTCTAGATTAACCTCCTGCTCACAGCCAAATAAGTTATGAGATGTGACCACATTCTTTAGATTTTATCCAGATGAGTCTTTTCCAGTCTGTAAAAATATATACCATTCCCCAGGCAGCCTGTTCACTGATTGTCTTCATGGTGAAAAATGTTTTCATTACATGAAGTCTGAACCTCACACTTTGAGTCCTTTGTTTCTTGCCCTCCTACCCAACTCCATCATCTTAATGAACCTCGTTGGCAGGAGTACTGGCAGGCTGCTACTATGTGCCCTTGAAACCTTCTCTTCTACATGCTCAGCAAGCCTCATAAGATCTTAATTATGATTTTTTCATCTATTAGTGTCAGTTAACAGTAAACAAGACACTGAGACAGTTACCACCCCAAACTTTCAGCTCTTCTTCAAAGAAACTAATCATCTCATATGAGTGGACTTTTGAAGTCAGATTTTTATGTAAGTACTTACTCAGAATAATTCATCTTTTGTTTCCATAATCATCAATGCTACTCAAGGGCAGAACAATTTAAGGAGGAATGGGTTGGGTTTGGCCACTGTTTCAAAATAAAGCCAATTCAGAACATCTGTAAATAATTTCTCTCCTGAGTGGCAAATTACTTTAATAAATTTGGGAAACCAAACAGAAAGCTACAATAGAAAATGCTATGCTGCCTACATACACAGCAGCTACAAGAACATTAAAATATACTGTGTTAGGTTCATAGTATTGCTGTTAAAAGTTCACTCTTCTCTAAGGAATTATGTGCTATTACTCTGCAAACTTTCACAGGAATAAATTACACTTTCCAAGCATTAAAGACACATTAACATGACATAGGTCATGGGAAATTCAAACTTCAAATACTTACTGAATCCAATAGATCAGAGACCAAATCAGTATTAGAACGAAGAAGAGGGTTACATTAACTAAAATAAAGGTCTCTGAAATGATTAATTTTTCAGTCACTGTGATAACACATATTCCAGCTGCTTACAGATCAGTGAAAGAGTAATTTAGACACAATTTCACTTCTAGTCATTTACTGGAACACATAACCCTCTGGCCCAATTCCAGAAGATTTCTCAAATCCAATACAAAAGGAAAAAAAAATCATATCAGCCTGAGCAGCCACTAATAACCTAGACCATACCCCATGAAGTGTAAGCTGCAGCCAGACACACACAGCAACACAGCAGCACACTTTAAAACTGTCTTCATTTTTTGTGTTCTTCGGTTACATAAAAAGACTTGACAACAAATATTTGCTTCTCTCACCATTTCACTGACCACGTTATTGGCCAATTCATACACTTGTCCCTAAGAGACAAAAGCAGTATGCTTATTCTTGCTCATATGTAAATGTTAAATCCTTTATGAACATTTGCACTGAACTGAAATCTGCTACACTGAATCATCTTCAGCTTTACCTTACTTCTCAAATCAATAGGCCTTATGAAGCATACTCTGCATAGATGAACATAAAACTGGATGCTTTGTCAAATGACAATAAGACTATTGTTATCTAAAAACATTTTAGAAACTCAGCTGAAGCTTCAAGAGCATTGTGAAGCTAGTTTAAAAACAAGAAACCTGAAGTTTCAGGTATTCAAGATTTTTTAAAAATAAGATTTCCAGTTATATTAAAAAAAAACCTCTAATTATCACAAGGCTTTCAAGAAAAGCTTGCCTTAGCACACATACTCAGCCTCTCATAGATGATGATTACCATCACTACCTTAAATGAGTCTAGGAACTATATCTTCTATATTATTATGGCAGCCACCAGAAACTGAGCAACCAGCACAGCTTTAGAAGATGGTGGTCAACTCCACTGGATATTGTACAGCTTCACTGACTTAAGTACACCTCTCTATATCAACACTGGATTTGATCCAGAAATTCCTGCTGCATTTCAGGTCTCCAGTCAAGAGTACAATAGAGCTGTGCTGCCTGCAAACAAGCATCAAAGGATTCCATACAGATTTACTGTGAAGAGTTACACTACACATAGGAATGCTTGCTGCGTTTTTCTTATCACTTCAATTCTACTCTGCTCATCAGAGACCTACCTAAATATTGCTGCTTGCTTCTACTTAACCATCTGAGGTTTATTCCTTATACTTTTGACAGGTTTTCTTAAGATATACTTTGAACTATGCTGCTGTTCCCAGACAGCTCACCTGCAAAGAGGATTTGAAAACAATACCCACTGGACATGACTCAGGGCAGAAGAGAGGGGCAGAATGCTTTCCCATTTTAACATGGCAATGACAAAAGAGAAGCAATATGAACAATGGGTTCATTGCAACTTCTAGATGGGAAGACGCAGTTGGGCTTACTGCACACTTGGCTAATAAAACAGTTTTGCGTAGTCATCTAAAACCACTGGTGCATTCCTTCTGTTCTCCTTGGATCATGCAGCTTGCCCTTGCAATGACTAGCAATCTGCTGGTCATCAATTCTTCTCCATCCAGTAATGTCAGGCTTCAAGTGCCTTACAAAGACAGAAAGACAGGAGAGGAACACTTGGGGATTATTCTACATGTAGCAGAGGTTATCCTGTGAGAAAGAGATGCAGAATGCAACTATCGATCACTAAGTCTTTTACTCATTTCAGCAATTCTGGTAGCAGAATCTGCCTGAGGGCAGTAGAAGAAATGTGCTGCCAGAAGAAGGAAAATATTATTTACAGATGAGGCCGGTCAGGTTAAGCTCAGCTGAAAAGCTTGGCACTGATCCAGGAGAAGTAAAGCACTACTGCATCTCACCTTGAGGTACTGCCCTTAGCTGGGAAAAAAAAAAATAAGAAAAAGCCATACCTTCAGGTTTCTGCAGCACGGAAGTTTCTTCTCTCCAAAAGCAGAAGGAAGTTTAATAGTCCATAAAGTGTCCTCGAGAGAGAGGCTTGCGAGCCTCAATGCTCTCCCCAAGAAAGGCCAAAGAGACTGCAGACTTTTCAGAATTTTTAAATGCCAATGACAACTGCTTATAGCCACTTAAACACCTCTTTTTCCCCAAAGTACAGAGAAAGTGAGAGAAATATGAGAAATAATGCATTGAAGTATCCAAAAGTTTCTGACCAAATACACAGTTTAGAAAAGAAACAAAGAAAAGGTAACAAAGCTGTCTCTGCAGATCATCTCTCACAGGTGCATGTCCAGCACTATGATAAATATGAAAAGCATGACAGGCTTGTTTAGGTGTGCAGCACTGGCTTCCCAGCAGCCACACCAGATGGCTCCCAGTAGGTCTACACAAGAACAACCCTCTTGGGCAAGAGAACAGTAGAAAGAAATGGGGGAAAAGACACAGAAGCAAAATATCTCAAGAGGAAGCTTGAAGCAAAGCATGTGTAAAGATTACAGTCCTTCATGAAAGATCTTTGTTAAATAAAGTGAAAGCAAGTTACCTGAACTGTTGAGAGGTGAGGCTGAGACAAACCTAACAACTATGGGTTTTCCAATACCAGTTCTCTACAACCAAAATATTCCTCTTCAATTATATCTAGGTATATCTAAATTACATGTAATACCACAAGCAAGACACCTGTATTTTCACTACTACTGACATCTGTCTTACCATGAATTTAATTAAAAATTACTGAGTGAATGACATTAAAATAGCCTCATTGAAAAGCAAATCTAGAATCCATAGATTTATTTTTGTTAGCTTAACTATAACTAGTATAGCATCACCATGCCATGTATTTTAATGGGTTTTGATTCATGTTTTCCCTGATCATCTGCCAACATACAGTATTTAATGCAAAAGAAAAGAAGAAAGGTAGATGGTATCCAAGTATGATTATTATTTGGTATATTATACATTTCTCAATAAATGCATCACAATGAATCACATTTATTTAATATGAATAAGAGGATTTGCTCCTGATTTTTCAAGCTATTGAGTGCTTAGCACTCTAATAACAAGGGAAAGCAAAATCTTTTTCTTTCAGTCCAAGGGCTCAAGGAGAAAGCACATACAGTCTCACTGAATGGGAAGAGATGTTTTTAAAACATGTAACCTGTTGCCAAACGATAATAAGCAGCATAATCTGAAATCTCTGTAGTAACACAGGTATCTAAACAAAGCTGTCAGAAAGTAAAGTGTACGGGGAAGAGTACAGGCAAAAAAAAGGTTGAAAGAGCAACCTGGAACATATATGTAATTTCAGCAGTAGTACATCAGTAGGCCCTCATGTACTTAACATTACTAAATTTGAAGTCCTCAGATAAAATGACTTTATTAGAATTCTCTCCGGCATGCCATGCTGAGCGCAAACTCAAAAGTGAATAAATGCTCTTTTCTCACTGGCTTTCTGCCAATCTGACTCAAATAGAGTGATCTGCACGCAAAAGCAGTCATCCTCAAAGACCCTGAATAGTGCCAGTCTTAGCACATTCTTTACTTGTTTGGGTGCAAGATGTTGTAGAAGATGTCTCAATGTACCATCCAGAAAAGTAAAACGGGATACTGTCCACGTTTGCTGAGTGACGAGGTAGGTGTAGGACACGTTATCTCTCAAATATGAAAGATATTAAATTCACATCCTAACCTATTTCATACTTCTGATCAGCTTCTCAGCCAAGTTAAAACAACTGTATCTTAATATTATTAAACAGCATCATCATAATTCACAAATACCATCTTAATCTTTTTAAGTAAGAAGACACAACCATTTTGCTTTTCATGCCCCTCCAAGCAGCCTGTGTTTCAGAGTCGCTGTGGCAAGAAAAATCAGAGGCATCAGATAATCCTGTAAGACTTAATACAAACTGCTGAACCAAAAGAAAGCCTTCTACTACTCTATTCTAAGTATGCATTCATTTTCTGAAGCTGCAAATCTCGACCTTATGTTCTGTTTAGGAGATTTCAGTCTAAAATCTAAACTGAACAACAACAAAAAACACCCTTCATGGAAAGGTATCTGACCATGTAAATTTATTTCTGCAAGTCTCTACATTTCTCTTAGCCTCAATCTGTGTAACAGAGGTCCCAGATACAAATACTGCCTAGAATCAGCAGTATCAAAGATGAAGAAGTCTTAGAGAGATGCAGTGAAGCTTTAAGTGATCACAAATGTCCCTTTTTTAATTTAAGATTACTTCTACATGCTATAATAAATCTGAAATAATAGTTTGTATTAAAACAGAATTAAGAATCAAACCACAACAGGTCCCACAAAACAGCAAAAGAAAAGACTGCGAATTTGTTTCCTGAAGACTGTCAACATCCCCTCCCATCACAGTCTGTGACATGCATATTCCCAATGAAAACATTAGCCTCACTGTGAAGCAAAAAAATCAATCTGTGTTCTTAAGAAACTGGAATGCAGTTTCAAAGTAACCCTCTCAAACAAAACAAATTTAAATTTCCAAAGGACAAGCTGATACCTACTAGCTCAAGATAAGATCACTGCTAGGACTTATGCTCTCAAATACCCACATAAGTATATGAAATAGGAACTCCTCTAATAAATATTCTCCTTGCTCAACAATGCACTCAAGAGCATGAAACAAAGGGTAGGATCAAATAAAGGCTGTGGACCATAATCAGTTCTTCCAACCAGTACTTGGGACAGACCACTTCAGATGAAAAGATTGTCTCTAAATATAAGATGCTGAAAAAGAGATTTGCCTCACAAACCCACAGTAGAATCCTTTACATATCATGTATTGTTTTAAGCAAGATGGTATCAGACCAACTAATGATCCAGTGCAAGAAACCTGTGTATTTGACCAAGCTGCCAGCAGCCAATACAGGAAGTTACTGTAATGCTTTCCAGACTTCAATTCAGAAGCATTTCTACTACTTCTACCTTTGTGCAGGCCCAAAGCACTTTCACTAACTATGGGTGTTTTCTGAACTGCAAATTGAATGAGATTTTTAATATGTTGATTTTGCAGAGCTTTTTCTTATATGTATATATATAAATACATCTGACAACCACAGAAAATGAAGACTCAAGATGATACCTGTTCTCCAACAAACACATTTATTTCACTTGTATTTCTCATCCCCTGAGATTTCAAGATGTAGAGATAGCATGAAAGCGACTACAGAACATTGCTCACTAGTCTTATGTGTTGAACTTTCCACCCCAGGTACAAACAGGTGAGCCCTAACTATTATTTTGCCCCAGAGGAAGGGTAATGACAGGACTTACAGACTCACATAACGCCACAAACATTGCTTGGTCTCAGCAGGCTTGTATGCAGCCAGGTGAAAAACTTCTGCTCACACGGTATTGCAGCAGCCTCGGTGATCCAATCGACTGAGCAAACTCAACAGACCTCAGTGACGTGCACTGGAGGAAAAGAGTCATCTCCCTATACAGTTTTCATGGTAAGGCATATATACATCTAAACCAAGAATTCAAAACATCCACACAATAATTGAAAATCATTAATGCTTTCTATCTCACTTCCTCTTCTTATTTCCTCAAAAAATCCTGAAAAATTCTTGTAACTGTGTTCTCAAAAGTCACAAAGTTGTTTTTTTATAATTGTAAGACAATTATTATCTAAATATGTAAAGATACACAGCTATTTGGTCCTTTTATCTTTTTAACTGCATTACCACAGTCAGTAATGCATCTTTAGGAAGATCATGATACCTTTATCTTTCTTTGCAGCGGTTAAATCCTAAAAGTGGAGCAGTAGCAGATCAAGTCAGGAAAAAAAAAATAATAATGAATTCACAATTGCTATTTCTGGTATTTGCTTTTGTGCATTTAAGTCATAAACCTTTTCCCAAAAACCACCAAAGAGAAAGGGTTTTCCTCCACCCAGACATTAAGAAAAAACAAAACTAAGGAAAGAAAATCACCACAAACCCACGAGGAATCAGCAGAGGGCTCCAAACAGAGAAGACACAAGAAGGAAATGAGATTCAACCAAAAAAAAACAACCAGCCAACAAATCACACCCTGTGCTCACAAACACAAAGTACAACACCTTGGCATATACAAAAGCAATAAAGTCATTCCACAGTTATATACACAGCAATGTATCCTGTTGCAGCCCTTAATAAAATGTTAGACACCATATCGTCGCTGTGTGGATTAAAGTGGCTGAAATCTGTTCCCTGTTAGATGGCTTTCATCCCTTCCCCCTAGTAATTTCCTGTGAGGTACAGTAGAGCCTGGCTGCCTTTCTTTGGGTTGTTTTGGGTTTTTTGTGGTTTTTTTTTTTTTTACTTTCTGTAGAAATAAGCCCAAATCACAGATTTTCAAGAAAGAGTTTACACTTTCAAAGTCTGAAATCAACTAACAGTGGAGGTTGCAGGTAAACTTTGGCTAAAAGAAGCTAGACAGAAGGGATTTCCACCAAAGCAATTACCAGTCAGAAAACTGGCTATTTTTAATGTTTGATTTATCACATAAGAACACAAATACTATGCCAAACAATGTTCTGCAAAAAACAAACCCTTCGTAAGAACTCATTACTAGCTCTCAAAGCACTCCTTGCCAGTGAAGGTAGCACTGGCACTAGCAGTACATCTGGGAAGAGAAAGAAGAATGGGAAAATGGGAGCTAAAGTGGCAAAATGTAGGAAGAAGAAAACATCAACAGGAGCATAGATCTTCAGCAATTTTTGCTGGTACCTGATTACATGTGATATCCACCGAGTTTACAGAGCCCTCAGCAATCAACTCCCAGGAGA
The DNA here is from genome assembly GCA_002631895.1 of Agapornis roseicollis. Taxonomy (NCBI): domain Eukaryota; kingdom Metazoa; phylum Chordata; class Aves; order Psittaciformes; family Psittacidae; genus Agapornis; species Agapornis roseicollis. The sequence continues at coordinate 38,040 of NDXB01022222.1, forward strand.
CTAGAATAAACTCTTGGGCAGATTTTAAAACAGGAGACTATTTAGCATTTTTGTCCTCACAGAATTAGGTACATTACTTTTACTTTTTCTTTTCCTTTCTTTTCACCAGCAAGTTGTGTTGGTTGAATGCTTGGGCTGGGGCAAAGGTACAGGCCATATTAGACCACATAAAAAGCACAGAGCTCAGAGGTACCTTCTGCCTTTGACAACTGCAGATTAGAGATGAGGCAGCCCACAGGCGAAGGAGGGGAGCCCGCAGGTAGGAGGGCAAGCAGGTCATTTAGCAGGACAACCTGTCATTTAGCAGACTACCCAGTAAACCAGTCTTTGAAACTTGCTTTGTGCCATGGCATAGCAACAACTGTAAGCATCAGAGCAGAAACACAAGTTTTTCTCTTTACTGAACCTTTTATTAAAAAGTAAATAACTTACAACATAAGCACGAAGGCTAAAAGACTGGCAAGACTCACAGCTTAAATGACTCCTTGATAAGTGAAAGCTGGAAACAAATACCATCATCAGCCTAGAAGTACAAGCATAACCCAAGTTCAAACAGAATCCAAAATCCTTACATTAAAAGGGGGGAGAAGCAGTGTGTATACTGGCCAGAACTGCAGGGCCTTAGTAGGTTTATGACCCCACTTTGACAAATGAGTTTGTAAATGGAACAATTCAATAAAAAGGTTGATCTGGAACCACCAAGATGTCTCCCACCTCACTCATCTGTATTGCACTACCCAGTAGACCAGCATATTTTCTAGCTATATAATGCATACTACTTATTAAGGAATAACTTCTTGGAAGTAACACTGTTCTTAAGGAGACAGAATAGCAATGAAGAATTAATGAAGTCACTTCTACCAATACAAAAAAAAAGAGTAAACAATTAAGGAGAGTGTTCTATCAAATTCCTATGAGGGTAAATTATCTGTTTCTCCTTGACTAGTTCCCCTCTCTCCCCCACCCTTTTGTTTTGTTAATATTCCACTGAGCTCACAGTAAGTTGCAGTCACAGTGCCCTGTTAGAACAATCTGTACAGAAGAATGGGACAAAGTCAGTACTTCTAATTTAAGGAATATATTATGAGGATATGTAGATCACAGAGTTACAAACAAGATAACTCAGATTAGACATTTTGCTACTAATAGGCTCATTAAATACAGCTGTGAATTTGGTCTCATTGTTAGGGTTGCACTACTGACAGCTGACGCATGCCTGTATAAGCCAGGGCTACTGCTGCCAGTAGTTCTAGTCTCTTTCCATTTCCCCATACTTTCAGAGATCTGCGAGTGAGGTATTAGTTTGGAATTCTAACAGCAACATGCTATCAAATGGAAAATTAATCTATAAATTACGATGATTAAGGCTTCACCCACACTCACGTTTATAACACCTCAGTCATCATATGCTGGGTGGGTCTCCAACTCCTGACTTCATCCCAAACTCTAGGCAAATCAACTCTTCATGGTCTCTCATACAGATAACAAAGCAGTCTGAGCCCTGGCTGACACTTCAGTGCTACAGTACAACCCCTGCAGAACAATTTTGGTTCTTTTAAACCAACCCTCATCTGCAAAAGTGATAACTGGAAAACCTCTAGTTTATACTCACACAGCATATGCTCGCTGGCTTGCAAAGGCAGCAAATGAGTTCTCCTTTGCGATTCACTTTGCGTGAACTTGATTTCCCATCTCCCTTTCTGCAATGCCAGCTGCAGAGAAATTGGTATGGGTGATGGGAAGCACAGTGCTAGGAACCAATATCATCTCCTTTCTGTTTTCCAAAAATTACAAACCTAAAGTTGGCAATCTAGGCTCTGCTTATAACCACAATAAGAGGAGGAAAGCAAAGCTTCCCATCCTCTCACCTACCAAGATAGAATTGCAATTGGGTTTACAGTTTTCATGGACCAGACTAATATTTCCAGAGTAACTTCTGTTGCCTAACACACTACTATTCCTAACTCAGAAATTATTTTGCTGTAATGTTAAATGTCTCTCTACCCAGGCTATAAGATATTATTTACAAACCATGATCATGTATTAATGAGATGAGAGAAGGAAGGAACAAATGGGATAGCTACCTAGCCAAAAAATTACACTTGAATTTCAGCAGTTTGTTACTGTTCTCAATTTCCTGCTAGAAGAACAGCAAGTACAACCAACTCAGTAAGTAAATCCCAGTTCCTCAATACCTGTGATACAACTGTGAATTCATCTCAGTCTTCTTGCAGCGTTACCAAGATTAGTGTTACTCTCCTACACAAACACACCTCATCTAACGCAGTCTTTCTGTACTTTGTATGCAGACTGCAGTTTCATTCTTTTAATATATCCTGTTCAGGACTTTTTCCCTGAATGATAATTTCAACAATTTGGTCTCTGTTTTCATCCTTAATTGCAACTTATCATTTACTCAGAACTCATTTCTCCATGGCCTTTATTTTTCTTCATTGTCATTTAAAATGAATTGAGAAGCCAAGAACTTGGTTTTCACTCTTGGAAGAATATTAAAGGGACCTTCTCTATATTACCATTTTTATCACTGCATCTCTAAAAAACATAACAAAACCAGCATGCATCAATCAAGGAAACTCCAACATTGCCATTTCTGAAAGACACAGATCAAAACCAACTTGCAAAAGATTTGAATTCATGACAAAAAAAAAAAAAAAAAAAAAAAAAAAAAAAAACCAAAAAAAAAAAAAAAAACAAAACAACAAAACACCAGAAAACCAACACTGCACTCACTACTTACTTATGAAGTGAGAAACTCCAACTTAACAAAGAGATTAATTTACTTAATTCATAGAATCATAGAACAGTTAGGGTTGGAAAGGACCTTAAGATCATCTAGTTCCAACCCCCCTGCCATAAGCAGGGACACCCCACACTAACTGATCTCACAAATGGAGATCTATTACTTAATGGACCTCACAAACCCAAAATGAAAGATGATTTGGCCTTTACTTCTATGGAAGCGTCTCCTTGTGAAGGATCACTAGACAGATCTAACAGCATTAAAAAACCAACCAGGGAAAGCAACACACTCTAACTCAAATATAACACAAATAACCTGACCTGTCTAGAGCACACAGATTTCAACTAACTTTCCCTTCTAGTGATATCACAAGAGAGAAAGCTTAATGAGTAAAGGGTTGGATTAAATATGTAGCACCCAGGTTCTCTTCTCAGATTTGCAGCTGAATTGGTGTTACATCTGAAATCATATCATTTCTCCCTTTCCACTCCCATGCCCTGCTTGTTTTCAGTAAGTATTGCAAAGTAAGAACCACCTTTTACCATGAGTCTTTCCAGGGTCCACATCTGTTTCTGTGGCACAGTTAGGGGTTCTGAAGCAAGCTGGCAAATCAGAGAACAACGAAGAGTTCACCAAAACTTAGTTTTTCACACCACCATGTCTATTGAACTATATCCTTGGATTATCGAAAAGGTACAGAGCTTAGAAAGCTAGAGACTTTTGCGCATTTACCTCCTTCCCTAACACCCAAAATGGTTTCTCTCAAGCAACTTACAGGATCAATTACTACACATATATTCTCAAACTCTGAGCAGTAAACTCTTGCTTAGAAAAGTTCAGTTTGTTGTTTCTCTCCCACAAAAATATTAAACTCTTGTTTTGACAATTCAAAATAAAGAACATAGCCACAGATACTTACAGTAAGTACCCAGTCAGACAACTGAGTATACAAAAGCCACACACAGAACACAGATAATGTACATATAATACTATCAGGTTATTTCTTTTAATATCCTTTAAAGCCTCAAGTACAGCCTTATTTACAAAAAGGTATAACAGTTTTCCCTGAGAAGTCAAAAGAATACAAAAACTTGTCATTTTTGTAAACCAAAAGGTTCCATTTTCAATATAATTGTGTCTGTATGTTAAAGTAATAATGATGCTTATACCTTTACCTATCAGCCATATAATAATCAATCAATTAATTCTCATCATAGCAGATATCTTAGATTTGTCTTGTAAGTATTTTGGAACATCACTGGGGAAAAGAGGGGAAAAACACAATATGCTAAAAACGAAGCTATTGCTTAAATACTTGAAATGACACATTGCTGCAACTGCCACCCTAAACTGTGGCTGCAAAGGGCAACAACAAACATGTTATTTATATGATAGCATTCCCTGAAAAAAGGAACCATAAGGAGGATCCAAACCAATCTGTATTGCACAGGATGAATATACACACTGGGACAAATGTACACGCTGGAACTGGGGACCACAGTAGGATCACAATAAACATAGCAGGTACAGGTTGTCACAAGGCCATCAATTACTTTCATAGAATCATAGAATAGTTAGGGTTAGAAAGGACCTTAAGATCACCTAGTTCCAACCCCCCTGCCATAAGCAGGGACACCTCACACTAAACCATGCCATGCAAGGCTTCGTCCAACCTGGCCTTAAACACTGCCAGGGATGAAGCACTCACAACTTCCTTGGGCAACCCATTCCAGTGCCTCACCACCCTAACAAGAAAGAATTTCTTTCTTATATCCAATCTAAACTTCCCCTGTTGAAGTCTGAACCCGTTACCTCTTGTCCTGTCACTACAGTCTCTAATGAAGAGTCCCTCCCCAGCATCCCTATAGGCCCCCTTCAGATTCCCTGAAACAAGTGGTCCCTAGATTCACCATGAAGATTTCAGCTAGGAGATGATAAAACTGAGGAAGGAATTAAGCCCAAGAAAACCCAAAGGTGACCATATGAAAGATTATTTTTTTTCATTGCTTAACTGAAATTTCAGAGATCCTTTTTCAGAAAACTGTACTTTAGCACAGCTTGCTTTAAGAAAGGATATGATGAAAACATGACTTCATGCAAGCAGTGCTGAAACTGTAGCCTTTCCTTGCATCCAGTTTAGCAGTAAATATTCAGCACTGCACAGTGACCTCTTGTGTATTCCTGCAACAAATGTTCGCTGCAATGTGAATGACAGGCTAAACATACCACAAACAGCAAAACAATAGCTATTAAAACCAAAAATATAAAATGGATTGGAAAAGCATTTTGACAAGGAGGAAACATTAAAGCAGGTCTTTTGAAGCATTTGCTAAATACAGAGGCTCATCATATTTCAAGACATTTGTATTTGTAATTGTCCTTTCATCTGAAGAGCAGTGGATATGAATGCACATCAGGCAGCAGATGAGTCAGATGTTCTGAAGAGGTCCAATCAAGGACACCTCACAATACAAGAGCACTGCACACAGAATGTCTTGCACAACTGACTTCTGCTACAGCCTGAAGTTTCTTTTCAGTGCCTTACCCTATTCCATGTTGGTTATGCACCAATGCACTGGGAAGAAAATAACAAATAGACCTGCAGCTGCATAATTCAAAAAGTTCAAACACATGAGGCTCTAGGAACCTGATGTCCACACACTGTTTAAAGTTGCCAGGACCCAAATGAGTAAATAATTATCTAAAACTAGATACTAGGCTTTTCTATCATTTCAGTCGAAAGAAAAAGAGTGCTCATATTTCTCAAGGTCAGTGTTTCCAAATGAGTTTTTCAGATTAAGTCAAAGTCACAATGGAATAGGTCACTCACAGCACTTCAAAAATCAGGTTTTGGAGTGGTAGACAGACACAGATATCATATCATTTTCAGCACAGATATAATATCTACTTCAGCACAAAGAAAGGAGAATCTGTGGTCTCTGATGAAGAAGCAGCTAAGCCATCAGCATGGAGACAAGGAGCAGCACAGGAGGTTAAATCTACTGCACTGTCCTTGAAGTAAACTAGTGTGCCTTTTATAGTGTCCTCTAATCCTTAGATTAGTTTCTCCATTTTGGTTTTAGCAGTATTAACTGAAGGGCAGAGGTAATCAGCAAACCACAACTTTGCTAAAAGTTCAGTTGAATCATTTAAAGTCATTTATAAAAATAGGCCATGGATAAAAATTGTTAGTTGTAATCCTGAACTGTTAAAATGGCTTTCTGCATTAAACATGCAAATTGGAATTGTTAATCCAAGGTAAACATGGGAAAGAGCTCTTATTTCCTGTATTCCTTTTAATTCAGCTCTCAAATCAAAGCTCATCTCCATATGACAACAAATGTAAAAAGGGATAACTTGTATGTAAACGAAAAATAGCTCACACTCTACACAGCCTACATACTGCAATTCAATGCATTTTTAAGTATAAATTTTAGCTCTGGCATTAAGTTTGTAATTTGGAAGTGAAGCAATTTAGGCTCTTATCATCTGCTTTTCCTTTTCTCATCAACACAGCTCCTCTTAGGGTACAAATGATGCTAGCTCTTGATCACACTCTTCTTAAATCATCTTCATGCTGTTAGCTCTGTAAAGAATGATGCGTGCTCCAGAACATTGCCATAGCTAATCACTCAAATCAGGTCTCTCATAAGCTTATAAAGAGGAATAACACTGAGGGCAGCAGAATAAAAATGAGATTGGTTGACTCTTCCTTTTAAAGGAAGATACCTGAATGTATCCTTTAACCTTCACAGATCACTCGGCCTGCCAAGCGTAAGCTCCTCTGTGAAAAAGCTACAACTGCCTTGGTTTTGTATTGTATGAGAAACAACAAAAACACATACTTGAGGCACTGCCCAAAGCACAGATGAAAACCACCATGAAATAGATTAAACAATGGTGTTGTTCGCTAAAGATACCTAATGACAAATGCAGGGATAGACATCTCAAAGTAAGAAAGCTGTGTGAGACTCAAGTGGAGTCACCACTGACTAAACAAATTATTCATTAGTGTAGCATCCTGCACTCTGAAGCTCTACTTCACATCTGTGAGTGCACATACCCCACTGATGATGGGAAAGGGCAGAGGCTGACTTTTCTATCCAAAGCCTTACCATGGAAGACTACCAAGAAGCAGATATGCAGCTGAAGCCTGCTGACTGGCTTGCTGAAGCTGACTGCTAGCAGGAAATGCATACCTTCTGACTGGTTATCTGCCCAGACAGGACCTGCGCATTGCCTGCCAACAGGCCACTTGCAATATGATGCCTCACAGTCAATAAAATGCCAAGAAAATGGCTTGCAGGCAGCACAGGTTGCATGTTGTGTCAGACTACAGCAAACAACTTGAGTAGCTTTCTTTCTGATCATCCTTATGCAAATCATTTTGTATCAAGTTAGCCATTTGAAATGAAAACCTGAAATACCACTCAAGGATGTTATAAGGTAGAGAAATATTCATTATATGCTTATATAGCCTGGTGCTGAGATGTGGCATTATTTATCAGCTAGGGAAAGGCCATAAGCTAAACTGTCACAGAGGACTACAGACAAAAGTATTGCTGCAACTGGGCAGGGTCTCACCTCATCTGTTAGGCTATATGGCAGGTACAACCACCTGCTGCACACACTGGTATCTGAGAGACCTTGGCATCTCCATCTAAGGGTAACTCTGGCTCCAACAAGGAAAAAGTCAGTTTCTTAACGCAAAAGCCTTCTATGAAATTTTAAATAACTGAAACATACTGAGCTTATAGGAAAAGCAGTGAGGGCTCATTCTGCTGCATCTGAAAAGGTTCTATTAGGAAGTTGCCTTAATTATTGTAACGTGCACCAAAACAAACAAACAAACAAACAAAAAAACCCAAAAAAAAAAAAAACCACCACAAAACCAAAACTCTGGGGGAAAAATGGTGATTTTCTTTTTTACCTGAGATGCTCCATTTAGGCAAGGCACTGAAACAGGGATGTTACACAACCGCTCCAAGCATTGTTCAGATGCTGTGCAAGCCTCCTGCCCCTCGGGAACCACTGCATGCCTTCCAAGTTGTCCATAGTCTGCTCTGCCCCAGGTGAACACCTTACCAGTTTCTAAATAGAGAACACATTTCAAGATTACTTATTCAGTAGGTTTCTGGAAAAACTGGACTTCAATTCAAAACTAAAACAACACTTCTTGATGCTTCTTATCAAGCTTCAAAAACCTAGTGAAAAACATGGTGCAGGGAACAGAAGAAAAAGAAAGTAAAGACATATTATGGTCTATTTCTACTCAAACTTCATTAACTTGTTTTCCAGCAGAACATCTGTAGGGTGGACAGAGCTATAAATGAAACCATGTCAGTAAAGGTGCATGAACTGGACATTCTATACACAATATATGCATGTTGGTTAGATAAAGGACATAGCTTAACAGAAGCACACACAAAAGAGCTTATTCTGAATAATAAAAAGTTCTTCTCTATTCCCAGTCTTTGCCATAGAGATATCCATCGCATGTCTTTTATTTAACATACAGTTTATGTTTTCCTGATAGAAGTTACCTTCTGTCACAACTGTTAGCAGAGTAACAGCCCTCAAGAGAGCAGTATATGGAGCACCCTTCTCTCCATATATTATACCAGGTTCACTGCTGAAGGGTGCTGATACCCAAAAATTCATTCTCCAGTACAGATAACATCCATAAAGCAATGCTTTTTACCTTTGGTTTCCAGTGTTAAAAAATAAATAGATAAATAATATCATACTGACAGCTTTATTTTCTTAATAAAGTAACTAGATCTCTGCAGGTAAGTAATGAAAAGCTGTCCCTTCTGGACTTCCAGTTAAAAGAGCTATATATACACAGCATAAACAGTATGTTCTCAACTCAGTTTTAACTAGAAGCAGCAACCCACATTCCAGCCCAGACGAAAACCTGTAACAACCTTGAGTTACATACACATTTCAGCCAAGCCTCAAACTCCTCTCCAGAACTGAATTCAAATCATCAAGTCATAATCCAAATGACGTGAATTTGAGAAAAACGCCATCAAGCCAGTCAGCCTAAACACAAATACTTCTCCCCTTGTCAGTCAGCACAGAAAGATCCCACAGAGGGTTTATGAGCTGGGAGTACCAGTCACACCACCCAAAGATGACAACACATGCCAAAACACAAACCTCTGGAAACCTGAATACCTCGCTTTCTTTGGGTGCTGTTAAACTGTCTTGAAGGCAACACAGGTAGGCACAGCTGGTTTGTGGAATTTAAGCTGATAATGTATCTTGTAAATAAGCTAGAAACTTCTAACTTATTATATTTAAATACCCAAGAAGTATATACATTTTTCTTGGAAATCTGCTAGAAGTGGTAGCTTTTACTCTCATCAGTACAAGCTTTTCAGATGCATCTTCTCAGTTCACTGATAATGCTTTCCCCAAAAAAAAAAATTAAGTGATAAAATTAGTTGTCCTTTTCTCTCAAGGGCACAAAGATTTTCTTCCTTTTAGCTTCCTAATGGTTCAGAGAAAAGTTGAAGCCAGTTACAGACTACTTTTGATACAAGTGAGGTCTTTCAAACCAGGAGCTTTGTTTTGTTAGGTTACAGCATTAAAGCAAGTTTCATTACGAGAGCTACCAATATACCTCACAGGGATTAGGAAAGCAGTTTGCAGTTTAAAAAACATACCTGTGATGGTGGTAGCATATTTACTTTGCAATTTGTATAGAACTCTGTTAAAAAACATCTGCAAAAACTCTCCAAGATGACTCTTACATCAGTAAGTTTCATAGCAAATTTAAATGGAGATTAAGCTTCAGGCTTTTACATAAGACAAGGTTACTGCACCTAGGCAGAACCTTATCAGTGGGCTGGAAAAGGACAGCCTGGCTGCTTTATTTTGTATCAACTACAGGGACTGAAGCTGCACTTTGTGAAATTCAAAGCCAGACAAAACTTCTGGAACATCTAGTTAGAACATTAACATACCGCAGGCTCTCAAGCCCTACCCCAACATTGCTGTGTTGATCCCACAGACCATAGTTTATCTAAAGCATCCCAACTCTTAGAAGCCAAAGGCATCAAGTGCCACACACAAAACCACCGGCAACCTGTTGGGCCTCTGGAAAGACAAGCAATGCATTTGATAATACAGATCAAGATCCTCATATGCAGTCTATAGCACTATCATGTACCCAGGGGCAGTAGAAGTTCCTCTCTCAAGTCTGGCTTTTGGGAAAATAAATTCTCCCCCCCCAGCCAAATCTCATGCTCTGTCAGGACCCAGACATGAACAAGACCAGCCACTCCTATAACAAAAATAATCCTTTACATTATGACATAAGGGTATTAATCCACCTTGTCTCAAATCTTGTCTACTGCTAGTGTCTGGACTCTCACAAAGGCAATCTAAAACCCTGACACACATCTGACCACTTACTCACTAAGAGTTTTCCCCAGTCCTGCCAGTGACCAGCAGAAACCAGGATGCAGCTGACATGACCACCATCTTGATCACAAGCTGTCAGAGAAACTTCCAGGCAAATGAAGCAACTCCATTCCCTTCTGCCAAGGGCTTGTGAAAAGTGGGAGAGAAGTGCAGAGCTCTACAGCCTTTCCCCAGCTGCAAGATGAGAGCAAAACACCACAACCACCTTCTCAGAAGTCAATTTAAACTTCATACATAATTTCCTCTTAGGAATTAAGGGCTCAAGTGTCTATTTGCAACAAGATTAATTTGTGTTAACTACCGTTGCCATCAGGTGCTTAGTACACCTTTCTCAATGACTAGAAAAAGCCCCTCTAATACTAGTACCTTTTCCATGTGTCAGGGGGTATATGAGTCTCATCCTTCTTTCTGCTACACTACAGATACTGGTCTTGAGGTTCACTCTGAAATTCCGTTACTGGAGCAATTTTTGAGGCCCTACACTGAAATTTCAACAGTAACACAAAGTTGAAATGGCAATTAATAGAACTGGGAACAGCATAATCCCAGTGCCTTACAAAGGCTTTGAAGTACGCTCATCTCTTGGTGCATATTACTTCAGTAAATTCAGTGCAACTGAAGAATTCAAGCATATATGAAAGATTTAAACCAGCCAGCAATAACGCTCAGTGACAACAAAACAACTCTCATCCACATATTCTGTTTTCTTTCACTGGACAAGCAGGCACAGACTTATTTACACATAAAAAAACAAATAAAACAGAACTTGCAGGAGAACATGAACTGTTTCTGTTTACAAACAGAAATAACTGTCATTCAGTTTTTCCTTTTTGCCACTGTAAGGGAAATGCGGTTATTGGTGGGCAAACATGGAGAACATCTGTTTAAAAAATTAAAGCTAGATAAGTCTAGTTTTGATTGTAGGAACAACTTGAATGCCCAAGGATTAGGTAAGTGACCAGCTCCTTCTCAGTGCTTCTAATCGACTGAAATTCATTCCCCAGACTGCTTGGAGAGCATTCCCTTCCCATATTCATGCTAATAGTTACTCATTCCTGTATTTCAGCCATACGCATCTGCCTAGGGATCCTTTTAAAAAGAAAATAAATGTCTTCTCTGTGAGAGAGCCTAACAGAAGCTGACTTTGAAGTGTCTTCTCTATGAAATACCGATTAAATTTTCAGCAAACAAAATACAAAACCAAACAAAAAAAATCAGCCTCAAGTAGAAATTTCAGGCTGAGGCAAACACCAATGCATGGAAAATTACACCAAAAAGGTTAATGCCTTGTCAAAATCCTAAGCAAGAGAAAGCACCAAGTTACAAATGAAAGTGTTAAGCAATTGTAATGAGAGGTGTTGCTACTGTGCTGCTTATAATATAGATGGCATTTTAAAATGTTCTAAGAATATTTGGAAAAATACATTAGTCATACAGAGTAAGGAGGTTGCAGGATGAATTACTTAAGAATGAAGAGTGATATAACAGAAGTGTTGGTCTGGTATTAGAATAGAACAGATTTTAATTAGACATCAAGAAAACACACAGTGATGAGTCAACTGGACAGAGTACATCAACCATGGAAGTGACTGAGGCATCAGAAAATGAGGTATTTCATACCAGATTCTATACAGTAAAAGGGCACAAAAGGCAGCTTAAAGGAAAGAAGCATACAACATTGGAAAAGTTTGGTACTTCTTGGTACTTCTAAGGCACTAACAGTACTTCCTAAGACCTTGATCTTGCCATGTTCTGAGCACGAAAGCTCCAGTTCCAGAAGGCACTTCAACTCCTCAACTGTGAGCATCTACAGTGTGCCACATGACTTCATTGCAACTGTTGGGGTTTTTTTTCAGCACACAAACACTATCTCAAATAGAGGACAGAGGGTTCAGTACTATTTGGAATTAAGGGGTAATAGATATTATTAATTAATCCTATGTCATTCCAGTGTACAACCTGAATGAAACATACGGTATAGGAGTTCAGAGAGCTAGAAGAATAGGACAGAGGTCAGATATTTAAGGAAAACTTCCCAACAACCCCTTAAGTAAATTATACATACAGCAGTATGCTACATCATTTGAAATTCTACATGGTCATACAGACCTAGTTTCCTCCTGCTCTTTGATCTAGAAGCACAGCAGTCTGCACCAGTATACATATAGCAGCAAATTGTCTGAAACACATGCTCACATCTCTCTCAGAATATGGATGAAGGTATGTACATATTCAAGCACTTGCAGCAATACACTATCAGAAACACTCCTCTGCATTTTCTTCACATCATCCTGTCCTTATGCTATTACAAAGCGTAGACAGTTGAGAATAGTATCAAAAGTACAAGTTCACAACCTTCAGAGTATTGCAAATCCCGTAACATTGCATAAACCACTTCTAGCCTGACACTGTAGCTCTTACAATGCTGCTTTATGGTCCTGCTGAGGCTGTAGAACACGACATTTTTCCCTTTTACCACTTTCTTAATCAACTTGCTCAGCTGCATAAGTATTTGGAGAGAACTAGCAATAAAACAAGCATTTGTTTTAAAACTCAGTAAAACAGTATAGACAAATAGAAACATTAAAATTTACTTGTTTTCACTACATTCAGGTTAATCTTTATATCAGTTTTTCTGTTTTAAGATAATATCACAAGTACACTAGTTTTATCTCCTTGAAGTCTTTATTTAGTATCCAGGCAAGCTTTGAACTATCCTTTCATAAAAAATAGATGAAAGAGTTCATCTAGGCTATCTCATGATAGCCTAGATTCTTAATCTCATTCAGATTTGAAATAGGGAATTCCAAATAAAATTCCTAATGCCTCCTTTCCCATGAAAATTCACAGGAGCAGGTATAAAAATTGGCATTTAGAGTCTGCTCCTGCCTCCTCCCTGCCCCACACAGGGCAAGCCAACACTTCTCTAACAACTACAGATCTCTGCTGTCCTTCAGGACAGTCACTTAAGTTCTTCAGCAATTCTAAGGAACTTCCTCATCTACCTAGAAACAGCCTTTGTGCAGGGCAGCCTTACAGAAAAATAGTCATCCATGCCCAAACCCTTCTTGCCTGAAGACAGTTTGAATTCAGCAGCTGGAAACCAGACATCACTACCACACAGATAGTCTTAACACCTGTGCATGGTTNCTTCTTGCCTGAAGACAGCTTGAATTCAGCAGCTGGAAACCAGACATCACTACCACACAGATAGTCTTAACACCTGTGCATGGTTTCAGTACAAAGCAGGATTATCTCCTCTGACAAGAGTTGAAATGGCTCCTTTATCCTCTTACACAGGAGTTCTGTGTACTAGAGCTGCCCAGATCTCAACACATCTTTTCTATGACCTCCTTACAGACTTCTGCAACTTTATATAATAGGGCATGCTCCTGAATTTTTTTCCATAGTCGTTTATAATAGCTATTAAGAATGCATCACTAAAATACAAATCTATGCATAGTATTGAGGTCACACCTGAACAGGAAAATTCAGACAAAAAAGCAGAAGCATTTCAAGGGTGTTTAGCAGCAGAAAACTAGAGATCATTTCAGTTTCCTTTTTCAGTCTTCTGCAGTATAGAGAATAACCCACAGACCATCTACGCAACATGCTGCAGTTCTCAAGGGCTTCCAAGCACCCTACGAATAGGTTTCAACCTGCAACAAAAGGCCAAACCATAAGGGCATCACTAGTCCTCCTGCAATAGCTATCGGTTTGTCAGTTAACACACCTACAACTTTTCAAACAAGCCAAAATTTTCTGCCATTCTGAGCTACATCAGATGTCACCAAATCTGATGTCCAATTTAACCACAAACATGTGGGCAAGACAAGCCAAGACACCTAAGGGATTTCACACCACTAGAATCAGTGATTCATCTATGAACCAAGAACTGCCTTTTCACTGTGACCCGTTCCCACTGTAAAAAAAAAAAAAAAAAAAAAAAAAAAAAAAAAAAAAAAAAAAAAGGAAATTAAAAAAAACAACCAAAAAAAA